>JABUQX010028380.1:0-15000 GCA_015478945.1 Trachelipus rathkii | reverse complement strand
ATATATATATAATATATAATCATATATATATACATATTAATATTATTATATAATATCATATTATATTTATTATTATATATTAATATTATATATATATATAAATATATATATATAGTATTATATATATATATAATATATATATATACTATATCATAAATATTAGTAAACTATATATTGATTGTATTTATCTATCATACTAGTATTATAGTATACTATAATAGGTGTGTGGTATATATTATATATTTATAATTATCAATTAGTTAATTATTATATTGATTAAATACATATAATATATATAATATAATTATATACTATATAATACTATAATACTATATATATATATATATATAATATATTATAATATATATAATATACTTACTATACTATATTATATATATATATATCATATTCTATACTACTATATATATACAGTTAAATACGTATGATGTTATATATAATTCCTAGTACTTCACAATATCAAAGGGCTAAATAAGCAATTCATTGTATTATAATTCATTATAGGTTAATTTTGAATAAAAACTTTTCTTTATTGCAAGTTTTTTATTTTTTTTTTGGTTAAAATTAAGCAAATTTACCTTTTTCAGATAGAGATTATATATGTATAAATCTATAAAAGCCGAACATTTATTCTCACAGTCAAAAAATTAATAATTTTCTTTTACCAGTTTTACAGATTTTATCAAGAAAATTTAAATTTTTTAAGCAATCTAAAGAAATATTATATAAAGGAAATATTAAAATATGTTTGTCAGGTAGCCAACATGTGGGTATTTAACAGTTCCAGTAGATCAGTGATTTTTGTGTTTTAAATTCTATAAAACCAATAAAGCCACAATTTATTATTTCTAAACCCATTCAAATAGCAATTAAAAACACCCCCCCAAAAATACCATAAAAAAAACAGTTGGTTTATTTTGGTTTATTTAAAAACCAATGTGGTTTTTGATTTTTTTTTAAAACATGGTTTTTTCCAACCTATATAAGTATATATACATATATATTTTATATATGATATATATATACTATATATACTATTATATATATACTATTATATACTATATATATTATAGATATATATATATAATATATAATTTATATATATATATATACTATATTATATATATATATATATATATAATATATATTTACAGTGTGGGCGTATTTAGAGGGGGGGCCAGGGGGGCCATTCCCCCCCCGAAAATTTTTAGACACAAAATTTTTTGACACCAAATACGCTCATAACATCATGTGCTGATGCTTACAAAGAGAATGAATCTTAATATAATTCGGTCTGCTGTCAGAAACAAAATCTCGGTAAGTCATTAGGTTAAATAAACTTTGAAACCATCAGAGAAAATGAAACATTAGAATTTCACCTGATTTTTGAAGAATGTTGTAAGCGCATCTGATTGAAACTGAGTACTTGAAAATTGCTCTACCAAGAAATTAACAAATTTCCAAAAATTTACAGACCCAACATTCCTACTTCCGGCCCACAGACTTATTATCGCACATCCCATTTTTATACCATTTTGAAATGAATTTAATATCAGCATTAGGAGAGATTGGTTTTTAAATTTGTTCAAGATGCTCTCGCAATTGTGTCGATGATACCGATACGGGCGGACTGTAATGTCTATGAGAAGACACTCACACAAAGATTGATGTAATTATGTTACAAAGGAAGGATTCGAAAGCCAAACTGAATAATTTAGTAAAAAGCGAATGGGATATTTATGGAAGTAACAATTGCCTCACAGACAGGTCGACCCAAAAAAAACCTCGCAATAAATAGGACTAGTTTCTTGTTCTGCGGAGTCACCATTCCAAATAGTTTACATCTTGTTGCAAATAATGCGCAAATATTTTTTTACCCGGGTTTTATGTTTCAGTAGAAAGGAAGCTTGTTCAACATTTTAAGACTCTGAAAGCCTTACTGAGAAATACTATTGGGATGGAAAGACTACCTTATTGGATTTTGCTCCTTTCTAATGACATTCGAAATATGAAAATAAAATGGAAGATGTTATCTCGGACTTCGCTCACTTTTGTAGGCGATTAATTTAACAATTTAACGGTAGATAGAATTTTGTAGTAATTTATTATAAATTCTTCCATTTTTTTCTGAGATTTAATATTTTCCTTCCATTTAATATAATATATATATATAATATATATATATATATATATATATCTATATTATATAATACTATAATAGTATATATATATTATTATATTATATATATAAGATATATATATATATTTAAAGAGCGATTTTTTTTTGGCCCCCCCCGAAAAAAATTTCTGGATACCGCCACTGTATATATATATATTATATATATAAATATATATATATATTATATTATATATATATAATATTATATATATATATTATTAGCTGAATACGGTATTTTTGATCTTACAAAATAATATTTTCACATGCTATATTTATACAGTTTTACGAATTAGTGGACATTCTTTAACTATTTACGATCCTGTTTCTTCATTGAAAGAAAAGGGAATAGACCCTAGCCCAGAATTAAATACTATATAGCCTGCAATATATATCTTATATATATTATATATTATATATATATATTATATATATATTATATATATATAGTTATATATATATATATATATTTTTAGATAGAACATGTATTTTTAATGTAGGAAATTTTAAAAGTTTGAGTAGTGCAAAACATTTTTAGAATACTAAATATAATTTATTATATATATATAATATTATATATATTATATATATGTTATTTTTATATATATATATTGACAGATTTTAGAGCAGCAAATATATATTATATATATATATTATATATATATATATATAATATATATATATTTATTTATATATATTATATATTAATATTTATATAAATATCTATCTATATATAATATAATATATATTATTATATTATACTCATATAGATAGTTCTAGTAATATAATACTTATATTACTATAGCTTATCGTACACTACTATTTATACATACATTAATTAAACCACAGTGCCAGTGAAATCAATTACTTTACTTCGTTAGTTATCAATTAAATAAAATATACTAAATAAATTTACTATAGAATATAATTTACCTGATATTATATTTTGCGTAAATGTTTTTACTTACATGATACTGTTATATAATATATATACTTTTATATATATATAAATATTTATAAATATATGATATAGTCATGTAGTAGTATATGATATTAACTATATATATATTTTATCCTTATATATACTATACCTTATACGTAATATAAACCGTTATTTTTCAATATAACTTAACTTTTTTATGAACATCTGAAAAAAGGGCACTGAAGTTTCGTGAATTGGGTGTTCTTGCTGGGCTATCGTTTTGCTAATTTGTATGGATAGTGAATGATTTGAAGACTTACATTCACCGATTGTGGAGAGCTCAGGCCATCTAAGAAATTTTTTAATGATAAGTCACCTCGTGGTATCAGTTTTTTATGACCGTATTCCAAAAAATATTTTATATATCAAAAGACCCATTAGCCCCGGAGAGCATAACAATTTTGTATTTATAAACATACAGATGGAAATCTCGAGGAGTGGATAAAGTATGTTGCTTGTAATACAGCTCGTTGTCTGCCATCTGGTGTGCGTGTAATATCCTTTGCATTGTAACTCCATTAATTTTTAGTATTAATTCATTAAAACGTTCAACTGAGACTTTTTCGATATGGAACCTTAAGGGGAGAACTCCATGCAATAATCTCAACTTATATTCTCAAACCTACTCACAAAGTGTCGAATTTGTTTTTTTTTTGTGAAATGAACAACATTTGATATACCTTTAATTCTTATCGTGAAAAACCAAACCAAAAAAAAACTGTCCAAGTTTTGATTTTTTCGCTCTCGCGCCCACCAGTTCTCCCACTAGGGGGTGAAGTAGCAGCGCCTTGTTTCTTTCTCTACTTTTTTCTTTTTTTGCAATTACCATAAAAATTTAGCCCAATAAAAGTCCTTTAATTTTCAAGATGTGTTCCAATAAAACTATGTATCTCAAAGTATTTGTACTAATTTGCCACCCTAATAAAGGAGTTAAAGACCCGTGAAGCTAATAAAAAACTCAAGACAGATACCCGGTACTCTTTAAGTAATTCGAGATTCGTCTAAGCGCGAAACATCTACTTATTATTTACTCCAAATGATAAAATCACTGTGATGGGACCATGCCGGTCATTATCTTATACATTTATATCGACTTCCGGTAGTAGTGTGCTTAGCATATTTTTTATAATAGATTTAATTGTTAGCCTAACCCAATATAATATAAAATCACTTATTTGAAAAATTTTGTTTTTTTTTAAATACAGGATTACAAACCAACACGGGTTTCATTATTCTACAATGCTCATACGTGAAAAACCTATTAAATCAGTACCTGTAAATGTGGTCGAACTCACACAAAAACCTCAAAACACGTACCAGAACATGGATCTGCTGAACACAAGTACTGCAAGTAGATTGGCTTATAGAAGCCTTTGATTGAAACAGACTCTAATACTATAGAACAAAAGGGACCAATGTCTGACAAATTACAACTACTACTCTATAACCCAGATTCAACTGCCCCTTAAGCCGGAGATGCAGAATGTAAGGGTGCATCTACCTTCACTTTTGAAAACAAACATCCATTCTCGAATAACTCATAAAATAGAACAGAAATCCTATCGTATTGCTAAACCTGTTCACGACGAACGCTTTCTCAGGCCGATTTGTATTATAAGTGGAGAAGTGTGCCTCAGAAAACTATCGAAGATAGAAAGTGGTATTTCATAATCATGACAATATCTATTTTCTCCATACTCGAGCACCAGTAGTGACCCATCAGATATTTGGATGGGGGCTTATGCGTCTATGCAATAGACTACCGAAAACATAAATTCTGTCACAAAGGGGAGATTCCTTTCCCATATCCGTAATCTGATAGATACCCTCTTTAGCTTCAAGGCAAGCAATACTTACTCAACTATCGACCTTATAAAGGGTACGTATCAGGTTTTGAAATGGCGGGTGTAACCGCGACAAAGCAATAACGAGTTGGTGCGCTTTTCAGAGACTCATTAAACCCAATTGGGAAGTTCCTCAGATATTAGACATTTGTGCTGTGAAATATCGACCACGCCATGTTCCCCCCGAGATGAGCCATTGCCACTTGTGTTTTTATATGTATCACCCTCATGGTAGAGAAGTCATGGTATTATCTGGATCGATATGTTTGTGTCTTTAATCATCATCCCTTACAAATGCTCTAATTGCCGGAAGGCAATTTAAAAAAATGGCAAAAGTATTAGAAGAGGTTCTATTGCATTTCAGAGACAACGGTTCAAACTTAAAACTTCAAAAACGTTATAAAATTTACTAAGACGAGAGAGTAAACATTTCCTGAGACAGTAATTTTCAAGTTAAGGCGTATGATTCCTCTTAGCGAAAAGAATCTTAGAGAAAGAATTAGAAAGACTTCGAGGCCACCAAAAAAACAACCATTTGGAGTAATAGAAAAGTTTCTAATAGTTTTGGTTACTAGGTGTTATAATTTTAATCGACAGGCAGGAAATATAAACAACGAAACTGAAATTCACGTTAGATTGTACCTTAATACCCCTAGTTTGAAACCTTTAACTTATAAAATATGTAAATCTAACAATCCCTTGGACGGATGAATGTCTAACAAGACTTTTGTTACAAATAAAACAACTTCTTATAAACTATAACACACCTATAATATACTTATTAACCTATCCGTGATCGCTACATGAAAAAGCATTAACAACCTCACACTATTACTGTTTAATACTGATGCATCTGGGTATAATCGGTGCAGGAAGCCTGTTCCAGTTACAAGGTCAGATATAAACTGAAGATAAAACCTAATATAGTAATACATTCATCAACAGTTATTTTAATAAAAGGCTTCAAACAAGCTGGGAATAATTAGCATATACTTGAAATAAAGGGAGGTTGCTGCATTCGCTGGTGGCACGTCTAAGGTCATTTAAATAACGTTCCTATACAAGATTAAATGTCTAATTTAATATTAACACGGATCATCAAAACCTTTATTCCATATTCTTGCAAAACATGCCCAATTTAATAAACCACAGGTAGTTCGCACCGATACTCTGTGGAGGAGTGTTAAACGACCTATTCGATTATGAACTTCACTTATTTACCGGCGAAAACAAAACATCGTAGCAGATTTTTTGTCTCGTAATCCTCACAAAATTAAATCTGAACCAATTGATAAAAGTTATATCCCAGAAATTCCAGACGGATTTTTAGAACTTCCAATGCCTGGAGGAGGGGATTCCCTTTTTCAATGTTTTTCGCAGTATTTATATAATAATGTAAGTCAACATATATCACTGCGTGTAAAAATAGTACAAGAATTGATAGATCACAGAAAAGACTATCATTTGCCAACAGGAAAAGGCGAAAAACAAACACTTCAACAATTAAAATTATCAAAATATCCAGGCCAACTGCCTTTTACACATAGCATCCAAGCTTTTGCAACAATGTTCAAAGTAAAAGTGCTAGTGTACAGTTCTAAAGAACACCCTCTTCAATTCGGAATAACAACATCTGATCCAGAAGAGAAAACCTGTTACTTGTTTTGCAGAGGAGGGATACACTTTAATCTTTTAACACCTATGAATCCAGATGGGTTACCAACATCAGTTGCTACAGCAATAATAGCATATCCTCAATTGCAACCTGTTTCTAAATGTCTCCCGGTAACTCTTTATAATTTAGAGCCAGATATTCTGATGGAAGAGGATTTATCAGAATTAAATCTTCATCTTCTTTACGAATTAATGAACTCTGGTGGGGAGGAGATGACTCTAGACAAATTGCCTAACACTATTATATCTTTACATAATTTTTCTTTGGTATTGAATTCACAAGATTCAGTGGAAGTCATTATGTCTCACATAACTAAATGTCAGCAGATTGATCCTCTGTTGAGGAGGTTGATGAGAGCTTTGCGGTACAATCAACCCTTCAGGGGACCCTTAAAATTATTCAGTCGGTCACGAAACTTCCTATTTGTTCAAGATGACCATATAATCCACTGCAATCGCAATAATCATTATCACTACGTGGTATCGTTCAGTTTTGCCGTACAGGTGGCCGTAATCAATCATTTCGAATTTGTTCATATAGGGCAGAATAAATTATATGCTCTTATAGAAAATATAATATGGCATCCCAAGTTGCGAATGATATGCCAGGATGTCACTAGATCTTGTCACACTTGTCAACTCACTAAATCTTGTCATACTTGTCAACTCGCAAAAATTTCTAACATCTTTTGGGCACCACCTAAGATTAAGATCAATACTCATCATCCATTTGAACTAACAGCAGTTGATCTTTTACAATTACCTAAATCCAGCAAAGGAAACAACTATGTATTGGTTTTTATAGACCATTACAGTAAATGGGTGGCTGCAGTGCCCATTAAAACTAAGCATACTGCAATAGTAACAACAGCTTTGGAAAATATCATACCATACTTACCAGTAATTCCATCAAGGCTAATGTCAGATAATGCCAGGGAATTTAGAGGACCTCTCTTTGAAAATTTGCTCCGTTCCTTAGGCATTTATCATGTTTATACAACACCGTACAACCCTTCATCTAATGGTATAGTGGAAAGAATGAACCGTACCTTAATACAGTATTTACGTGTTTCTCTAAAAGATCCTGGTCATTGGGATATTATATTGCCACAAGTCATATTAAAATATAATCACCTGAAACATTCAGAAACAGGCAAAACTCCTGCGGAAATTCTTTTTAGAGATGCCCATGGAGTCCATCCAAAATTACCATGGACAAAGTTTTCCCAGTATTGGGATGAAGGGCATGATAAGTACCAACCTTACTCTATAGGTCAATTGGTAGCTCTTAAAGTTCAATTACCAGGAGATCTCACGCATGATAAGTACCAACCTTACTCTATAGGTCAATTGGTAGCTCTTAAAGTTCAATTACCAGGAGATCTCACTTTGAACAAATTTAAAGAAAGGTACCAAGGACCACTAACAATAATTAAAGTAAACTTAAATGACGTAACTTATATTGTTGAGGCTTTAGACACCAAACGACAATATAGGGTTCATCACCGACAATTAAAACGATGGAATTCACCACCAAAATATTTAGCACGAACTCCAATCTTCATCGAACTTCTAACACGATCCTTAGCTCCTGCTCTAGAACCACTGGAGGAGATTGAGGAAGAGCTGGGCGAAACAACACCTGATGTGACAACTGTATATGAAATGCCGAATTTTGAAAATGAGTCTGACGATGACGAGGAATTTTTGGGGTTTCCGGATGTTCCACCTCCGGATTTCTCTAATGTAATATATCACCTGAATCAAAGTATCCTGTTAGCGAATTCCTTAAATCCGATCCCGGATCCAGGTGATGTGCGATCAAGAGTTCCATACGATAGGGAGCATTTGATAGAGAACGACCAGTTGAGCGATATCTCCTCATATCATTTGGGGAATTTGTTTCTAACACCGGAACAGATTTCGGTGATACCTCTTTTAATTAATAACTCACCTATATTGAATATCTCACCTTCTGACATAATGGAAACTCCTACATACATTTCTTACACTCCCATTACTATAACTCAAGATAGAGAACAGTTAGCAGTGCCTCAAAGACAGGCTAGAAGGTTATCCATGGAGAATTTATCGTCCAGAGCCAGCTTTATGGGCTCTCCACAAGCACAGAATCTTTACGACAACATTACTCCTTTGGAATCTTTAGAAACAACATCCACTCCTACTAGGAATATGAATATACCTAAACTGGAATTTTCCACACTATCAGATACTACATCTACTCAACTAGAGATCCCGGAGATTCCATCGGGACATACTGCATCCGTAATCAAAGAATTTCTACAATTGGATAAGTCTCCAATTAAAACACCACCCTCAATTCAAACTACTTTTGGAAAAAGGAAAACAGTGCGATGGGCACCTACCTTACCCATAAGAGTGTGCGAGGAGGGGAGACTAGATGAATCAAGGTTCACAGGGTCGATAGCCTCTCGTACACGCCAGAGAACTTCTCTAGAAGAAAACACACATCCCTGGGTACAACCCCGTGTCTTGGAGAGAAGACGAAGAAGGCATACAGTTGCAGAGGAACACCTGGAAGAGGAAGGACCTGAAGAAGAGGAATAAACCTGTACTAAAAATCTGTATATTATGTAAGTGCTTTTGTGTTTAAATTTTGTAATATTTTGTATTTTAATAAATAATTTTTGTTGTTGTTTTATTTATTTTTTTTATTTGTTTGTAAAATATGAATAAAAATCATTCCTATTGGGTAATTGAATAAGATTAAACTTACCTGAAAACCTGCAATCATTTAAATAACTGAAGTAACCGAAGAACATGGTGATCATCTTTTCAAGTCGTCGTGTGATGTTCTGGGAAATAGGCTCATCTTGACAACTATGCAAAGATGCATGTTGACTACTACACACCTGTAAAAGAACAAAAGAAAGCGACATAGGTATGACATCTGAATTAATAATAAAAATGTATGTATTAATTAAAATTTTTCTTAAATAAATAAATGATATTTCTCTGTGTTATTTTTTTGTATGTTTTACGTCCTACCCTTAAAAGGAGACCGGCACATACACCCTTCTAGATGGAAAAAGCTTCACAATTTCGTCTTCGCCAGGTTATTATAGAGGATGAAGATGCAACCCTTAACATCCCTTAACTATCAACATCCCTTGCAGGTCCAGGTTCCTCCGGAACTTCGTCCAAAGAACGGAAATACTTGCGACCTGTAAGGTCATCTGAAGTTAGACATAGATTAAAGGTTCATTTAAGTATTTCTTGCTCGGATCTGAACCTTACCACTTTCGGAAAATCCTTGACTTTCTTTAAAACAATACTGTGCATAAGATGACCACACCTGGATAGGAGGAAATTTGCCATATTTGCGAAATTAAATTAAGGATTATGAGTGAAATGGACCATAAACAATTTTTCTACCACACTACGACACTAAAAGTTCTTTTTCTACAACCGCATTCCCCCTTTTCTCCGTCCTGTTACGACGGGTGGGGAGGAAATGTAGGGTTTTTAATTATGCTAGTGACATAGGAATATTTTCTTTCTTTTACAGCAACTCTAATTTTTGTTCTGCATATCCACACAGTTCCATTAACGGATGTTTTCAAGTTTAATTATTAAGAACTTATTTGGTAAGGAGTTATAATTCACATGCACAAGAAATTGATATATTCATTTGTTCTGAAATACCTTTGATGGGTTCAAATTTGAAGGGGTTTTTGTAAGTATGAAATTTAATTTTGTAGGTCACAACTTTTTGGAACTTTTTGAACCTCAAGTCAAGGGTTACGCAGCTATCAACTACACACATTCCTTCAAACCTTCATAAGGATCTTATCTCAATTAGCAAAGGCTGTTCTTGCTTGAGGTAAGCCTAGACAATTTACATTTCAACACTCATATGTACACATTGAACACATATTTGTAAAGTAAACTATTTTTTTTAAAAGTTAAAAAACAAAAATATATATTAGATAAAATTAATTATTAGATGATTTTTGTTTGTTAGTTCATTGGAAGGAGTCCAAGGTTTCATTTTTGGACGGCGAGTCCCGTATGAATCTTGCGTCCACATTCTTGGGACCGAGGAGTCACACAGGTTCATTCCTTGGACAGGAGTCCAAACGTTCATTCCTGGAACGGGGGAGACCCGTTACCTATTTTACATTTCGTTGGACAGGGAGTTCCATACGTACATATCTGGGCTAGGCCATCCCGTTTGTTATTTACTCACTTAAACTTTTTTACTTCGCATCAAAAAAGTATCAATAGTTTACACTTTCCTACATGACACTATCTTTTGAAATTGACTTGGAAAGTATGGCAAATTTAGATATATAAGCCTGTGATACTTTATACTTTATTCTATTTATTAACTTATTAATTATTAAACACAAAGACAGCATAGTACTGTATATGTTAATCAATCTCATTAATATTATTGAAACAGTGCTAGTGAGAATAGCATACGTAGACATAATCTATGAAGTGCTAAATGTTTACTCTTATTTGCTTATTTAATAATAGTGAGTGTTGTGTTTTTTTTGAAGTTTGGTAAAAGAAATACTGAAAGTGACAATATTCATTACTGCCAAACTAGAGTACTTATGTATCATTAGGTTTAATTTCTGTGTCTTTAACATTGTGCCAACTGACATTACAAGTAAAATCTAAAGAGTTGTATGGAAACAGGTGACAATATTTACCACTGCCAAATTATTATTATACATGTACCTTAAATTTTTTTTACTTTATTGGTTGATCTTGACAAACTGATAAAAACAATAATCGAAATCCTAGTTCATGAAATTATTTTGTAGGATTTATATTTATATGAATTTATGTAATTTATTTTATGCACCACCTTTTTCATGCTAGGCGAGCTGATGATATATATATTTATATGTCAATATACACAACATTTGTTCCTTTTAATGCCGGCATTTAATGTATTGGCTTTGCATATAGCTATGGGGAACTGAATTAAAGTGTGATATATATCTATTTGACTAGCTTTTATTGCTAAAGTAATAAAACAAGTCTATAGGCAAGCTTATGATGATATATAGATACCTATATACACACAAAATTTGTTCCTTTTAATGCTGGCATTAATGTCTTGGCTTTGTATATAGCTGTGGGAAATTGAATCAAGTGTTGATATATATCTGACTATCTTTTATTACTAAAAGTAATAAAATAAGTCTGAAGAGAAGGTGAGGGCTGATATATATATATATCCCAAAATTAAAGAGATATACTTTTGTTATTTGTAAAATAAAAATTAATAAAATAAAAGAATACAACTACATACTTATCACTTACCCTAAAATATCTACTCTTTGCGGAATTGGAATGATTTTTTTCTTATGGTGATTGGTCTTTACATAGTAAGTCTGTCCTACCTCATAGAAAATTATCTTGACACCCTTACAAAACTGAAAGAGAAGGAGAGTTAAATAATATCTTATAAATGTTTAATATTTTTTTTTTAGCATCTTTTCTTACTAACTTTCAATTCTCTTGAGCATGTTCTAATGAATTACTAATTTGTTTTTTTGTCTTATTCACAAATACATTGGTGGACTGGACAATACTCATATGCATGATTAGAAATAACCTTTTTAATATTTTTGAGAATGTTCTGTTTGTAAACCCTAACTTCTACAAGTTACATCTTATTCAAACATTTCACTTGTTTAACCTTGACACATTCAAACGAAAGATACAACATAATATTACTTTCTCCTATTCACTTGGAACATTTAACTGAAAGGCTGCAACTTTTATTTTGAAAGTCTAAAGTTGTTCAAAACTATCTGCAATTAACCTTAAATATACGACTGCAATTGCTTATAAGCGTCTATAGATCTTGCTTAATAGCGTTATTACAACTGTTCTAAATACAGGTAATCACAGACATTTATCTGTATTTGATTTAAAACTTTATACATATACCCTATCATTAATTCTATTTTTTTTGCTTTTCATGATTACCTGCTTACTGTTGGAGTTGGAGCCGCTTGCATCTTACTGAAGAACCTGCTTACTTTTATTTGTCCTCTTTGAATGTGTGCATGATACTTTTAAGCCAAGTTGATTACATATAATTGATTACTTTTAAGCCAAGCCAGGAGAAGATTGTTTGGAGAAGGAACGGTGAGTTATCATAGCAACTATTTTTTATGTTTTGTGTGGCATTATCTTTAACAACTATTTTTTCGATCACTTAATATTATTGAAATAAAGTTATTTCATTGCGCTGACTTACAATAAGTCCTCAAACATCTACACATTCTTTTATTCCCTTGAAGTCAACATTCACTGCTACATTCCCGACAAACACTCAACACTAAATTGGTAGCAGAGCGTAGTTGCTTTGACTACCTTGCTTTTCCTTACTTTTTCTTTGACTTTCTCGGTTTTCTATCTTTTTTTTTTCTTTCAAAATTTTATCAGGTTCTAACTCCAGGTGCTATTACGTTGGGTATCCAGTTCCTTTATCGTCGGTTCTTCCTTTCATTGTCGTACGTCTCCTTTACTGTCTAGTATACATTTTTTTATACAATTCTCTTACATTCTTACATACATACCACAAAGATCATACATCATGGCAGAAAACGTGGGTATTAATGAGAATGGAGAAGTTAATGAACTGGGAGAGATTGAATTTGAATGGGGAGGAAATTTCGGATGAAATAAAGCAGATATTAGCGGCAGAATTGGAACAAAAGAACTTACAGCAGAGTTCGGTAAAACCGAAACCTACCACCACCCTTGCAACGACTATTCCTACGGTTACACCGTCTACACGAAACAACCCTTTAGATCAAATTTCTACAAGAAACAACCCTTTAGGTGGTGAAATCACCAGACAACAACTAACTCAACAAATGGCTGAAGGACAAAGGTTGATGGAAAGAATGGCGGGATTGCCACCTCCACAATGGAATTTTCCACCTATGTCAACACTTCAACAGGGATCACAAGAAAGTCAATCTGTCCCCTTTACATCAAATGAGAATGCAGCATCGTCATTGGCAAACCCAACACAACCTGATGTTACAGATGGAGACTGGTTGAAGGCGATTTATCTCCAAAACCAGCAAATGATAATGGCTCTTTCTAAAGTAGTCCTGTTATTGGAGGGATTTATACCCCATCAGTCAACAAAAATGATTCCCATAGGGAAATATTCATTAGAGAATGGGGAACCTTTTCCCCAGTTCTTACAAAGGTTTGAAGAATATGCAAGTATAACATATCCAAAATCAACATCAAACATGGTTGGTTAGGACACATCTGCAAAGGTTCAGTATTTGGAAGGGAGAGATATGAAACAAGAGTATACGACGGTTACTAATACAAGAAACAATGCAGGATATAATGTATAAGGAACACAGTCTTATTGAATGGTTTTACATGTACTATTTTACGAACAAAAGTCATCCCACCACATACCTAGTTAATCAATCCCATCTTCCAAATAACTTTAATACATGAAGCGAAATCTTTCACATGAACAATTACCCTTTGTATGGCACTTCTGACGGTCTTGTACGGTCGTACTTAACTGCGGATGATTGGGATTCCCGGGAATCAGATGACTGAAAAACATGAAAGATTGGTCGTAGAGGAAACTTGATTAATAGTACGCCAGGTTACAAGTAACAAGAAACCTCCATAATACAAGCATTCACGAGTATCTTGTTAACAGAGATGACTGTATGTAGTAAAACACATTTTGCGTGCTTTGGCAGGAGCTCCTGGTTGAGCTGGGTACTGCTTTAGTAAAAATAAATTACACAATCTTCACATTAGTATTAATAGTTATGTAAACAACGGACATCATGCTCATCAAACCACGCGATCTCCATTAACAATAATACCACTCCCAAGAAATTAAACTTTCGGTAATCCTCGTTGTTACCTCACCAGCACGGTAGATATTGTAATATTTCTACGTGCAAAACACTCCATTCTAATTCCGGAATTAATCTATTCGTTCGGAAAGTTGTTACCAAAAATAGTTCTCTGTCTCAACCCCGTAACTTTAGGAATTAATTTTTGAAAAAGTCATTAAAATAGAATACATATTTTTCATTTAAACATACTTGAATCACCAGCAAGAAAAATTTTTAAATTTAATAAGATTGTAATCATTCAATAGGATAATAGTTATTTTTGGATGACTAATTATTGATGGTGAAAAAGAAGATATTTTAATTTGTTTCTCATGTTGTTGTAAGATTAAAAAAAAGATTTGAAAATATGGACCATTTGTCTAGTCTCTTTATAATGCTGACTCC
>JABUQX010028379.1:0-30693 GCA_015478945.1 Trachelipus rathkii | reverse complement strand
ATATATATATGTTTTTATACTTATTTATTGTTGATTATTATTACTATTTTATATTTATTTTATTATTAAAATATTAGTTATTATTATTGATTATTTATTATTATTATTATTATTATTTATTATTTTATATATTATTTTATTATTATTATCTGTTATTGATGATTATTATTATATTATTATTGATTATTATTATTATTATATTATGTATATATTTATATCTATTATACTCATTATTATTATTATTATTTCTCATATTATTATATTTTATTTATGATATATTATATTATTATTATATTTATTATTATGTTATATTATATAATTTTTATTATATTATTATATATTATTTTTGTTTAATGTATTATCATTATTATCTTTATTTATTGGTATAATTTATAAATTATTATTAGTTGTTATGTATCTTTTGACTCATTATATTAAATGTATTTCGGGTTCAAAGGACACAACATACTGTGTCTGCAATTATAACCCATTTCACATATATTGAAAAATTTGACTTTACAAAACTTGTGTAATAAAATTAAAAATATTGAAGAATAATAATAATGTATGTTCTCTATTTTCTTTCCCTGGATTGTATATTCTATATGTTGAATAAACGATTTGAATAAATTGATATTATTATAATTATTATTAGTTAGTTGGGTTTGAACAAAAACATTTTGTAAATATTTATAATATTTATAATTATTATTATTATTATTATTATTATTATTATTATTATTATTATTATTATTATTATTATTATTATTATTATTATTATTATTATTATTTTTATTATTTTTCATTTTGCCTTGTTATTGCAAAGTGAAATTATTAACTGAATAAAAACGGGAGGAAAGTTTTAATCAATATTTTCGTTTACATAAGAGGGTTTTTTCATGATGGCAATAAAACTTTTGTACTCAAAGCCGTTTCCTAGAATATTTCTGGGTGGTGATGATAACAATAAAAAAATTTGAATACATTGATCCCATTTGGGAAAACTATCCCGCTCAAAACCTTTTGAGTCCCAAATATTAGTTTTAACTCATAAAATGGAATCAGATAAAAAAAAATCCTTCACCATTTTACAAGACAAGAGAAATTTTAATAAAACGGACATTCATAATTTTGATGTTTGCAATTATCTTAAATTGCACCAAAAATCAAGATTAAACTTGACAAATGTGGCTGCAAACTAACATGCGCAGTTGTTATATCAATACATATCAGCCACTTGCAGTAGTATTTTTCAACTTTTATGGTGATTGTTACACACTACTTTTTCAATCAGCTAAAGACATTGCTGATATTTTCTGACTGACGTTGTTGCAACTTCTGTGTGAAGTTAAAAAAAATTTTCTCACTAAAGTTTCGGTTGATCGGTTGGATCATATTTTTTTCTTTTAATTAAGTTACTAAATATGTCTTCATAATTTTAATTAAAATCTTTTGAAATAATTTTTACTGTTGATTAATTTATATGGTTTATCCTCCTTAATATACTAATATATATAGATATATACTTTTATATATAATTTATATATAGTATAAATGAGATATAATATTAATATATAGTATATAATATTATATATATATAATATAATATATATATATATATATATATAATTATATTAATAATTTATATTATGATACTTTTTAAAATAAATAGTTTAAAATAAAGCTATTATTTTTTCAAATGTCTTAATCACGGAGTTTGCCTTTTAATTTTCTGAGAAACCATAACACTAATGGTACCCTGAAAGTAACTTACCAAAACTTACGGCCCTAAACTTTTAGGGGAACTTACCTGATCTCGCAGAATTGAATGGTTCCATGTAGTGATGAGGGGAAGGGAATGCTTTTTCTTCGTCCGGAATGAGAATGTCGGGCAAGGAATCGCTGTGTAACACAGACTCAGTGTGGCTTTCCGATCCAGAGTTGGTGGTAGATAGCGGACTTTTTTGTTTCGTTGACTGTTAATAAAAACAAAAAATTAGTATATTATATACATAATATGATATATATATATATATATATATATATTATATAATTATATATATATAAATATATATATAGTATATATTATATATACAGATATATATATATATATAGTAATATAATTAATATATATTATATATATATATATACCTAATTATATATATATATCATAAAAGTAATATATATATCTATATATATATAATATTATATATATAGATATATAAGATATAGTATATATATATATTATAGTACTATATATCCCCAGTATATAATTCCAATATATGTATATATATATAATATATTATATATATATATATTAACTAGATATATATATAAAAATATATATATATATATTATATATATATATTATATATATATATAATATATTATATATATATATATATATATATATTAATAAATCCTATATATATATATGATATATATATATATTACCTAAGAATAATATATATATAATATTATAGATATATATAATTAGTATAGAGATATATAATATATTATATATATATATATATAATATACTATATATAATATATATATATATATATATATATAATATATAATATATATTATATATTTATATATACTATATATATATATATAAATATATATATATATAATATATATACAGACTATATATTATATATATATTATTATATTATAATATATATGATATTATATTATATATATATATATATATATATTATATAGTATATCATCTCTGGTGGGGAAAAAGGCCCCAAGCCTCATGGAAATTCATCGAAGTTATGGAATGTGTGAAAGTTAAAGAAGATTGCAGAATGTGGACCAAGTTAAAGAGTTTTAAAATGATCAATCATTATAAGGAAATGATATTCCGGCATTTTGCAAGTAGTGCATGTTATTGAGCATAGTGGTTAGGCGCCAAAGGCATGAGTGTGTTGAAAGAATAGCAATAGTGCTTCTCCCAAAGGAGGAGGTGTGCGACTGGTAGAAAGTTCAAAAGCGCAATTTTCTGTTATTTTATCTAAAATAAGGGGAGTGATGCAACATTCCGACCAGAAAAGATGAGAAGTCAGTTAATGGAAAGGAGAGTTGATAAAGGTAAAAGCCTTAGGATCCACCATTTCATGAAGGATTGTGTGAGGACCACCCTAATTATGCGATGAATATTCCATACAAAAGACGATTGATGTCACTTTACAGTCTACAGGACAAAAAAAATAAAATAAAAATACTGAACATTAAAACCACTTTTCAGAGAAAAATGGAGTGATTAAGTTTTAATGGTGTACTAATACTGAAGTACTGAACCACTTAAAAAACTGTTCAGTGAGAGAAACAATACTAATTAAATACCAAGAAATTTAAGGGTACTTGACAAAGGTTTCAGTTGAATGTTTTCGAAAAAGATGTAGTTGTATGGAGGGGGGGTGAAATTATGTCGAATAGAAAAGTGAAGGAACTGAGGCTTTTCTGCATTGAAGACAACCATATTTTCTTTGCCCCAATTAAAAATACGAGAAAGATCAAAAGTAAGATGTTCCAAGGTCATCCTCCTGGCAATAGTTTGCTGCTGTTGGGACTTGGGAGGAATGCTTTTAAAAATGGAAGCTTCATGTGAAATGAAGAGTAATGTAATAATGATGAAATAAGAGAGTAAAAAAGAGGGAAATAGGCCGACAAAGTGTGAGATAGACAGTAGTCTTAAAGACGACTACTACTACTACACTACTGACACTACTACTACTTACTCTACTACTACTACTACTACTACTACTTACTACTATTACTACTACTACTACTACTACTACTACTACTACTACTGATAGATTTAAAAGATGAACGATGGCCATCTAAAACAGCTGCTAGAGAACGACCCGAAAGGTAAATTCAGAAAGAGTGCAGGAGCGAGAGAAAGATAGGACACCAAAAAAAGGAAAGTTTGTAATCGTAGCTTTGTTGCAGTTTGGTTGATCTAACGTATGGCATTAGAAGAGAAATAGCAAGAAAAAGAAAAGAAAAGGAATGATAAATTGTTCTATACCAACATGCTCCGACATGGAAAATGATCGACAGGTCAAATGGCGACATTGGTGAAAAGAAAAATCGTGTTATTTAGAGTTTCTCTAACGAATCCAACAAAACTTAACCTAATTAACCTAACCTAACCTAAACAACCCAACCTAACCTAACCTAACCCACTGAATGTAGCAGGCTGTCCGGGAATTTTTTTTTTTCTTTAGTCTGTGCCATTTCCCTGTCAGACCAATTTGGGCCAATCCCACGAAATCGCCATTAGACATGATTAATAAATATATTATATATATTATATATATATATATGAATATATTTATATATATATATATATTATTAATCTTTATATATATATATATATATATACATAGTATATATTATATATATATATATATATATATTATAATTATATATATATCACAGAGATAAACACAACGCTCAAGGAAGAGCCCAATCAAGAGGGTACTCAATAATTATAATATATATATATAATATTAAAGTATATATATATATATATAAATATATAATATAATAAATATATTAGTATATATAGATATATTATAGAAAATTATTAACTATAGTATTATAAATAAATTACTTTAAATTACTTTAGATAACATAATATATAATAATATCTAAGTAATTATTAATAATAATAACATGACAAGAACATCACAAAGGAATTTTTGAATAATCCATATATAAAATACATAGGTGTTTATTATATAAAAGTAAACCAGGTTGTATATTACATTACTTAGTTTATCTTCTTTTTATTAAGCTTTTTGTAACATATACATATATCTTAATTCGTTTGTATGCCATGCATTTAAATCCATGGGAAATAAATATTATTTATACACCTTTCAACTTATTCGATACATTGCCACGCTTTTTCATACCAATATAAAACCTGTTTTCGAAAGTGACTTGTCATCAGGGAGAACGGAGTTAGAGGTATAGGTACAGATATTTAGCTGGAATAAAAATCCCTTAAATAGCTCGAATAGTAATATTAGATTAATGATAATACCGCTAGGAAAATACTTTTGTCAGTGCGTCTGTACGTTGGGCTTGTATCCGACTTATTATAAAAAAAATTTCGGCTAACGACTACTACGGCTATAAGAATTTGTTATAGTTATTAGCGGGTCAATGATATCCTACTGTAGCCCCTGCATTACGCCCGAATATGCGAAAATCTCGTGTTGCCGGCCATAGCCCGCTGCATGATTCATAATGAATTGAGTATGATATATATATATATATATATATATGGTGGTATATATATATATAGTAGTCACTCAGACATATATTAATTAATTTAAAATCATATCGGGAAAGAGGAGAGGTGTAGGGTATAGTGATAAAGAGGAGTATAAGCGTAGATCATCTTACTCATTTATAATAGTTGTGGAGGGTAGAATATATATGTACAGAGAATAAAGACCCCGTTCACTCACGGCCCGCATCGTTCCCTCAATCAACGGCCGGAGGCTGCTAACTCATTTTAATTGTCCGAGCAGATTCCGGAGCCGAAGCCCAAGTTGGAAGAGAATAGCCTCACATTCTCCGCACCCTGACCGCGCTTAGCGAACCGGGACCCTCGCTTGGTTTCCGGCGAGTGCTCTAACACTTGAGCTATCGGCCGCATATTTTTAAAAATAAATATTGAAATACCATAAAAAAAAATTTTTTAAAAAATATACATATTATATATATATATTATATATTTATAAGTATAGCTATAATATAAGTAAATATTAAGCCATACCTAACTACTAAATAATAAAGTATTCTATTCACAACATCGGCACAGAACCTCACGTGGATATCTTCTCAATTCAAGGTTCCACGAACTGATACCCCTCTCACAAAACCACCGTTCATTTTACTCCTATTCATGCGCCATATTCTTCTTTACTATGGGCTTTATAAATATCTAGCTATTTATTATATTATATAATTAATGCAGTATGATCATCTAACAATTTATTATTCGGCCCATTAATTGTATATAACATCACCTATCTATTTTGTCTAGGAACATCTTTTCTTTTGACCTGAAGCCATCAATATGTTCACTTATATTCATTTGATTCATTATTTGAACGCTATGCTCATTCTGCCATATACTCTACTAACTTGATCATTTCAGATTACTATCATTTACTATCACTGGCCACTATCATTATCATTATGGATTTTAACATTAACACTATTTATTATGGCATTATTTACCATATTGATCAGTAAACACTATCATCGAGTATTCACTCCCTCATAAGTATTAATTTAACTCAATTCATCGGGGACTTAATTGTCAATCACTTCTATTCCGACTAAATCACTAATTATAAAAGATTCCATTTTTTCATATGCCGCGCGTAATGCGAAGACGTTGTCAATCCAAATTCCTAGTTTAATTCTGTAAATACATTTCGAAAGGGTAAAAGCCTATCTTTGGTTGTGCAAGGTGATGTATAAAATATTTTTGAACATTAATATTGCATTTCTCAAAAGAATTTATTACGATGGAGCCATTTTGTTGTGCTTTCACACCTCAGTTGATTTTAACTGTCTTCGTTAGATCTTATTATTAATTTGTTAAAAGCAAAATAAGTATTTTTCCAATCGAGAAATAAATACAAACTACAAAATAATAGTTAACTTTTAATTCATCTTGCTTTCAAATGTATTATTCAATTGCAGTTCTTCCCATATACTTTACAAGTCTCTATCTCCCAGCAATATCAATTTTCTTCCTATTCTGGTGTTAACTTATAATTTCTTCAGCCTCCCGACTGCACTGCCTATCCTCGCGTCGCTGTCCTGTGTTGTGTCCTCTCTCTGTGTTTCTCTATACTCCTTCTCCATATTAACATATATACGGCCATATCATTGGTATCTAACGAGCTACTATTTATATATAGTAGATATTATTAGATATTATATATTATATATATTTATATATATATTATATATATCTATATATAATTATATATACTATATATATATTATATTATATATATTATGTACTTATATCTATATATTATATATAGTTATATATATGAATTATAACTACATCATTTCTCTATTATCATATAATTATATTTAATATATATTATATATCATACTATATATATAGTCGCTACATCAACTATATACCCTTTAATTATACTATCTCATATATATATATATTGTCTACATATTATATATATATACTCAATATTATATATTACTATATATATATTATATACCTTATTTAAAATATATCGTATACTTGTATATAACTATAGATAATATCAACTACTTTATCTATATATATAATGATACTTCTAATATATTCTATATATATTATATATATATAATAATATATATATATTTATTATATATATATATATATATATATATATATGTATATTATATATATATACTACCTTAGTAGTAGTTATTGTACTAGTACCTATATATATATATATATACTATATTGGTACATAATAACTCATATATATATATAGTAATATATATTATATATAAATACGTATATATGTATGGTTATATATATATATCATATTATAATAGGTTATATAGTTTATAAATATCAACAGCCCTCTATATATAAATGAGGTTTATATTCGTAAGATATAACCTATTATATATATATGTATTATACTATATAAATATATATATCATATATTATCAGTACGTACATTATATATATATAAAGACTATTATTATTATTTCGTACTATATACTCATATATATATATACTTAGTATATATAATAAATTATGTCATTGTCTTATATCTTACCACATCATAATATGTAAAATATATTTATCTGATAGATATACGTATAAAGAGTTTTATTTATGTTAAACGGAACCCATTATTTACTTTTATATTATATATGATACTTATTTTCTGGTCATTAATAAACACTAATATATATTTATATCCTATATCTTACTATACACTCTATCAGTATATAATATTCATGTCCGGTTATATTACTACTATATATATTATTTTCATAGTACTATATATATAGATTATATGTGAAGCTATGTGATTGTAGCATTTTATCAATCTATATATATAGCATGAGATTGAATTAAATCTTTCACATGATTTATATTAAAAAATTAGATTGAATTTTAAACCTACAAACACATAGCACTGTTAGATATATACAATATCAATAGGTATATTTGAAATAAACTTTATATATTGATGATTATAAGGTATATAGTATATATCTTGTTACATTAATACTATATATAATATATATATATCCTAATAACTATACGATTACAAATAAGCATATTAGGGTATACAGGTATACATTTTACATCTCATATAGGTCAATTGAAATTATTTGATATAATCCATGCATAATTCCATACTTTCAATCTCATTAAAGACTTGATAAATCATTCATGTATATACTTATATATATTTCTATTATATTATTAAATATTTCTACCAAATAATTATATAATATAAATAAAACCCTACTACCCCTCTACTACTTTTTCTTTATATATTATATTGTTATTCTATCCTCCCAGTTAACAGTCTAGCTAAACAGCTCGACGCTACCATTTCGTCAGGCGTGGTAGCCGTCGAATTTAGTGGGTATGACGAAGAGAGAAGACAAGCAATTATCAGGGACAGTAAGAAAGGCCAATGGGGCTATCGCAGACTGTCCCCTCAGCTCAACCGCACCACTACACAAATATGCTCTAATGCTAATCCACAAAGCACCCTAGAGGTTTTCAGCAACCTACATAGTATACCTCACAAATTATGAGTCATCTTAGTCAAAAAAAAAAATCAATACCTCGCTTACCCCAACCAATACCACATGCCCCTAATACAGACTAGTTTATGGTCACACATGCAGTAACTATAACATTAATAACTACTAACTACTGTAATTAAAAACCAGCAATTTGGCTTCGTCTAAATGCTACTATATAAACGTACAATGTGATACCACCCATTCTCCTTTAAATGCTTGCACTTGGAGTCACACTCACAACCCTCCATGTCGCGTCAACATTTCATTTTCCATCCATTCTAAACAACACCTCATTTGCTTGAATGCTATACTGTTGTTCATATCACAGAATGGCATGCTTTTCTCTAATTTTACTGTGGTGTTTATGCCCCTGGTCTCCCGTCCATGCTCTTAATTAAAGATTATTGGTCTCACCCGTCATCTATCTAAGTTCGCTGTCAAAAATGTGTTGATAAGCATCTGTTACTTCCATTGTTCCCACTATGCTGAATAATCGCCTTTCTACAGAAAAATTCCTAATACCCTTCTCACACCCTCTCACTCTCATCAGTTCTTACCCTCAAACCAGAAATCACTCTTTTGTTGCTTAACGTTGCACTCTCTCTAGCTATGCTACGTCTTTCTTTAAGTACAGGAGGCCCAAAACTTGCTCGCAAATGGACTCTATTATGGCCTAACATAGCTAGCTTATATAGATTTATAGCTTTCTTTACTTCCGCTTGCTCTATGTATTAGCAACAGCAACATTGGATTATTTTTATGCCCAGCATCTGCCCGGGATATTGCTTAATTTCTCAGCTTCCCAAACCAACTGCATTAGCTTACTCTCTCAATTTACTCGCTTCTATAAGTCACACCATCAAATCTCTTATTCCCTGGTCCGGGCAGTACTCAAGCCAATCCCACATTCATCATCCATAGATTCAAAACTTTTATTTTTCGCCAGTAACATAGGCTGAAGAACCTTACTATTCTTCTTTAACTTATTTAAATTGTCACGTTTGCCACTTAATCTGCCCACCCAAGAAGTTTTATCAAGATCATTTTGAATCTTTATACATTCCCTCACATTTTCTAACTGAGAGTAGGCACTTGGCTTACTCATCAGCAAGGAGTTAGAAACATTGCATACTATTCCTCGGTTCTATTCAGTTATATATATATGAGAACACAGCTGGCCCCAGACTGAACCCTGTGGGACCCCACTCTTCACTATTTTCCATATGATTACTTATTGCCATTTTAGTTTTGACAACTGTTTCTCTTTATTCCAACAACACTCTTTAACTACCACCTACTGTACCACTGCTCCCACCTTATACCACATACTGCAATATCTTCGTTCATCCAGCAACTTATGTAGACAAGGCATGAACCTCTTATCAAAGCTTGCTAAAGATCATAAAGTCATTATAATATCAGGCACCTAGGATTTCTCCTCTCTGTCCAATGCATGTCAGTAATGACTCTCCATAATATGCTAAAAGGTTTGGGTCTGACATGGACTTACCCTTTACTGAACCAGTGCTGGGAGTCATACCAATACCCTTTGTTATTCTTCTAAAATATTCTCTATATGACCTTTCAGTACCTTCTTTCCCAATACCTTTACACAGAGATGTATAGGCTAAACTGGGACCTCATAATTACCAACTCTTCCCTTACTACTCTCTTATAATAGGATACAACATATGCCGTTTTCAGTCATCTGGCTACCTCACCATAATGTATTATAGAATCAGTGCTTAAAAATCATAATCAGTGCACTCTTTGCCATTATGGCTTGGTAAACTCCTCTTCATCAAAATTCTACCTTTGTAATGCGGTGTATACCATCAGGGCCTTGCAGCGCTTTTACCTTGGATCAATATCGGCTCTAGTATTAAGTTTAATATCTTCTTACTTCAATTTGTCAAATTCTGTGGGAGCTCAAATATTGTGTTACATGCATTACAAGACGTATTAGTCTCTCAATTAATTATCTGAATCTTTCGCTCAGTAAACACTGAAGCAAACTAAGCATTGAAAATGTTGCCAACTCCTTATCTGAAACTACAAATATTTTTCATCAATTTAAATAGGAACCTATTAACTTATTACTTTAACTTTTAAAATTTAATAAAGCTAAAAATGACTTTCTCTACAGGTCTGGTTCTTATTACTATTCCTTTGCTAAATTAATTTCGGCTCTGCATTTGCCTTTCTTATATGACTGGTTAAGTTTCGTTTCTAGTTTCCGTAAATTTTCTAAATCATCTTCCCTATTATACCTTTGAATATTTTAAAATAATTGTTGTAGTTTTTCATTATAATTTCTCTCTAATCTCTCTATTCCACCAAACAGACCAAATTTCTTTGCCACCCTAATTGGTTTATCTTTTAACATACTGTTAACTGAATATTCATTAAAAATTTAGTTTGGAATCAGGTACCCACTGAATAAACAGTTTTGGTCTCTTTAACTCTTTTATAATCCCAGTTCAGTTATACTAAGCGTGTCTCGAATTTCGGTAAATCGCCATTAGAGATTTCTAAGGATTTTTTTCCTTATTAGCTTGCAAATTTGGGCCCAGATATCACATTCATATGTACACTTGAATTATATATTGGTCATTTTAAAGTCCTAAATTCTCCTCAACTCTAAAAATCTTATCACCTATCGCCAGCATATCTTTCGTGAAGAAAGCTTAAGGGAATAAATTACCGATGCGATGAGATGTGTGGTAAATAAATTTATCTAGTATACAATTCTAAAATTACTGAACTTACTCTGACGTCAGTATTAGACAAGGATCCCACTGTAATGCTAGGAAATTAAACATCCCATTATGACTATACTTTTCTTTAACTGTTTGGCAATGCTGTCTTCAATTGCTTTCACAAATTTTCCGCATCTAATTCTTTGACCTGGCAGTTGGAGTTAGTCTATATGAATAGCCCTGATTCTATATTAGATTTATGTAAACATAAGGATATCTACCCATACCAATTTCAATATCATGATTAGTTTTTAATTGTCAGTCATTTAAGTACAAGAGTGAATGATTGCTTTTATAAAGTATATCGCCAAACCCCACCTTTTCTTTCGCTCTACAGCTGGTATATAAATAAAGCTGAATATGTATTAGTATTTTCATATTTCCTTGTTTAAAAGGAGTCTCCACTATAAATCTCATTTAAGCTCACATGGCCTCAGTTATGCCATAAATAATGTCCACAATTAAATTTTCTCCATTTTTATAGAAATTATACTAAGTCGCTCATCTTTTTTATTTCTCAAAGGGCTAATGAGCATTTGATGTAAATAGCCATTTGAATATCGAAATAGCTGTTATTTTTTAATTTTGCTAACTATTCATTATATTGAAATACCTGTAACAACACTAGATGTTATAGTTGATTCACCACTATTACGAGTGGGCCATTCCTAATTATTTGTTGATTCGAGGATTTTAGGCCCAGATCACCCCAAACGTTTAGGGCCTAGGTTTTTTGTACTAAACAAAGTCTCAACTGGTTGTGAAGCCCTAACACCTTATGACTGCAAGTGAATCCATCTGCTGCAAAAGATCTTTATCCAGGAATTCTCTCCACAAATCCAAACAAATGTTTGACCGCTATCTGAAAACACTAACTTTCTAACTTAACATGATATAAGGCCGTACTCCCCCCATCTCCCATGACCTGCACCTAACCCTAGGTAAAATCCCAGAAATCATCCACCTTCTTCCACTAGCTTCATCTTCTGAATCAATTTCCTATTATCATCTGCTATTAATTCTTCTGCCCTTCTATGTCCTCATATCATTTGTACGCCACATGCACAGATCACAATTTGAATTCAACATTTTGTAGAATTCAATCTCTCTATCTATTATACCACGAGATCACTCACTCTGGCACCTGGATAACCATACTTCAATTTGTTTCTTTTTTATTCTTATTTTGGAAAGTCCTATCTAGAGTAGTCGTATATAGGAGTCTACCAGTTGATGGTAGCTTGTATCCGATCTGCCCTTTTAGAAAACTTCAACATTTACCATTGGCACTCTCTGTCCCTCCCCATCTGGAAGACAGTCGAAACTGTTACTGCAGATCACCGGCTGACTGACTTTCGAGATCCCCATACCTTTAAAATTAATATTTCTAATCTACAACTCTATATTTATCTTGCAGACCTATTTTCAACTACTTTATGCCTTCCACGATTTAAGAGATGTAGGTGAATCCCTATTCCTGTATACCCCTATATCCCGCTCCCTCCTCGCCTCGGACATCCCTTACTTAACTTTTTTACTCTCGCTCTTCCTTCCTTTCTCTCAACTCATATACATTTTTCTTTCAATTCAGTTCATATTTTCACTCAGTCTTGCAATCTCCTTTCGCTTAGCGACACATTCTCTGCATTCACAACACAAGAAGGGCAGCTATTCACATATTTTCACCTCTCACTCGCAGTCCACAGCTATCACAAAGAGCATTACATACTTTAATTATATCAACATTCTATCTTGAATTTTCTTCCATTTATCTCATTTATTTTTTATTATTTTTTTTTTAGTCTTCTCTTTTTAGGTTAGGCCTACACAGGTAGTGTCTAATATAGTGTACAATTTTTTTAAATTTAAGCGATAGGAATCCACTCTCGAAGGAGTTCCGAAGGACCTTCAGAAGAATATCAAAAGACTCTCTTATATATAAGATTATAGCCTAGGTCCTAACCTAAAGTGTATAATTATAAAATTATAAAATAGGCTATAGGCTTATATGGCCTCTAGGTAACTTAATCGAATATTTATAATATCACAAATGAATTAAGTATTAACAATTTTTAAGACTGTAGTTTAGTACAGAATAACTAATTAATAATTCAATAAACCTGCAAACACCCAGTATGATACAGGAATCTTCATTACTACTTCCTAGCCTTAGGATTTACCTGAAAATCAAACCACTTTGTAACCATGAATCCAATACTCACTAAATCTAAAGAGTTAAATAAAAGGAAAATAGTTCACAATAATTGAGTAACACAAATTTTTATTTAATAACCGGTTAAAGAATGGAAATATTTTTCATTCTAAATTCACTTGCAAAGTACACAGATTATAGTTTTATTAAAATTGGATTAGAGAGCAAAAAACTAACACACACCTCACTTCACATGAGTCCCTTTTAAAATAAATACTATACTTAAGATACGTAAGTAATCAGTTAGTTAAATTAATGTTTACAAATTAGTTTAAACAAGCAAACTAAATATAATGCCTAATTGAATATTTCAATCACTATTTGTAAAATTATTTCAATTTAATTTTACGTTTTAATTTTTAAAAGTAATGTCCCTAATTTTACTCCTATGACTGTCGGCCCGAAAAAAAGAGCTTGTGTTGTCTTAGCTGACTTATAATGAGAGTTCTTGGTTACTGCACAAAGCTTGTGAAGAATGACCAAATAAAAATTTTAAAATAAAATCAGGAATAAGATATTTATTGCAGCACTCTGCTGAATTTGACTGACTGAGCGTCTTAATCTGACTAAACAAAAATGAACCATAAAAAATGCTCATTTTTTGTAACAAAGTTTGCAAATCTAAAAATAACAAATTTTACTTATGTTAATATTTAAGAAAATATTTATGAAGATAAAAACCTCGCAATAAGATTGATCAAAATCTATATAAGAAATTTTTACCTCAACACTTGAACATTTAAAGTTACTCATCTAACTTAATGAGATAATTCAGCTCAAAGTAAGAATGGTAAGAAAACTGGAAAAAGTTGCATCGTTGTTGCCGAATGTGAGCTAAAAACGATCACTTGCTCATTTTAGTCTTCATAGTTAACTTTAGTCGAGTCGCTTGACCCAAGCTTTACCTCACGACCTTGGCAAGAAAACCTACAATCAGCAGCCGCAACATATGATTTGACCTCCAGAGCCTAAGAAAATTGCATGCAAAGTAATCGCATCTTAATCATTTACTTCACAAAACTTTTAAAAAATGCAATTTTCCTTCACCAACACCTAACTACTGAAGATAATTAATTTTAATTATAAATAACTGAATATGGTAGCATTGATGAATCCATTGAACAACTTTCTTTCACCTATATATTTACATAATTTGTATTCACAATCCATTTATACAGTGCCATTCAAGTGAGTGCATAGAATGACCTCCAGCTCTAGCCACATAATTGGTGACCCCAGCAATAAGAACATCCCCAGAAAAGGTCAATTTGTAAAAAATATTGTATATTTTTTACCGATATTTTCCAAAAGTATCAATCTACTTTCGATATTATCGGCTAAAAAACATTAATATATATATTTATATATATATATATATATATATATATATATATATATATATATATATATATATATATATATATATATATATATATATATATATTATATATATTATATATATATATATATTATATTATATATATATAATATATATATATATATATAATGTTGTTTTTACTCATGAGGAAATGCTACCTCTAAGGTGTTGATCAATGCTCCTTTTTGATTAAATTATTACTTTCCAGTTAAATTCAATGAAAAATCCCACCTAGCGAATATCTTGAGAGTCAAACTTATGACAATTTGATATAGTCGAAATGAAGAGAAGTAATTTTGATAGTTGGGTGTCTCGCTTTGCTTATCTATTGAAAGTTTAGAGCGGGAATCTGGATATCTGAGCCGAGCTTAACCTTTTCTCCTAGCTTATGAGCCATGCTATAAACCTACATTTTTTTTTTTTAACGTGGTATCCCAGGATACCTATTCCTTGGTATTACTATCTTCTACAAAATAATGAATAATAAATCATAATACATATAATAATATAATAATAATAATAATAATAATAATAATAATAATAATAATAATAATAATAATAATAATAATAATAATAATAATATAATAATAATAATAAAATAAGTATATAATAATCAATAATAATTTAATTATTATGAATAATTATGTAGGTAAAGTGACTAGTATTTGCGTACCTATTAAGATTTAAAACTATAAACTTTTATTTACTACAAAAAGAATATCAAAAAATTCTTAGCAGTTTTTTTTATCATCGTTTCACATACATTTAAATTTATATGTTGAATAAAATAAAAAATTAACTCTCCGGAGGAAAAAAGTCGGCGAATTTCGACTTTTTTTTTAGGGATAACACTATCGATGTGTCTCCTAATTTTCCGCCATTAATATATATCCTGGATTTTTACAAATTTCTTTTCGGTATTATTTTTTTATATTTTTCAACCTCAATCAAGTATAAAGATACCGAATTTATTAATAAAGAAAATTGTTTTTTTATTTCAAACAGAAAAAAATAATAAATAACAAGATATGAAATGAATTTTATATATATATAATATTAATAGTAGGTTATATAAATTTCTAATAGCTATTTATTTAATTTTTTTTTAATAAACTTTTAATACAAGCAAAAATAATACTTTTAAGAAGTTCAATTAATTATTCAAATTATACTATATAATATATATTATATTATTATATATATATATAATTTATATAATATATACTATATTTATTATTAATATATTATCTTATTAGTATATATATGTATAATATATTATATATTATTATATATATATTATATATATATTATATATATATATATATATCTATATATATATATATATCATAATTATATATAGTATATTATATATATATATGATAATATAATATTATATATTGTGGCAGATAAATTTTTATTAGAAGCTTCAATTTTATTCTACACAATTTATATTACAAATAGTATAATAATTATAAAAATAAATAACATAGATAATAATAATATATATAATATAAATCATAAATAATAATAATAATAATAATAATAAAAATAATAATATATAATAATAATAATAATATAATAATATAATAATAATAATAATAATAATATATAATATAACAATAATTAATAATATTATAATCAATATAATAATTAATAATAATAAGCATAATAATATTAATCTGTGGAATAATAATTAATAATAATAATAATAATAATTAATTAATAACTAATAATAATAGATATTAACAATAAAAATATAAAAATAATCAAAATAATAATAATAATTAATAATAATAATAATATAATATATTAATAATATAATAATAATAATAAATAATATATATAATAATAATAATAATAGTATAATAGTATAATAATAATAATAATTATAATAATAATATAATAATGAATATAATAATAATAATATATTAATAATAATAATAATAATTAATAAATAATAAGATAAAATACTAATAATCAATATAATATAATAATATCTAAAAATAAAAATAAAATAAAATAAAATAATGAGATAAAATAATAATATATATAATAATAATCAATATATATAATATAATAATAATATAATTATAATATAATGAAATATAATAATAATAATATTAATAATAATCATGAATAATAATATATAATAATCATAATAATATTTATTATTATATTATTGTTAATAATGAATAATATATAATAATCTAATAATATAATAATAATAATAATCAATAATAATAATAAATATAATAATAATAAATAATAACAATAATATACATAATAAGTAATAATCAATAATAATAATAATAATAATAATATATCAATATATAATACATTATATTAAAATAAATATAATATATAATAATAAAAAAATAAAAAATAATAATATATAATAATACAATATAATATAGCATACTAAATTAATTAATTAACTATTATAATGTAATAATAATCATAATAATAATAATAATAGATATAATATAATATAATATAATAATAATTAATAATGAATTATAATAATAATTAATAATAAAATATATATATTATTAAATAATAACATTATATAATAATAGCAATAAATAATAATAATGATAATAATAAATAATCTTCATCATGAATATAATAATTAATATATTATATTATAATAATAATAATAACTGAATAATAATAACAATAAATAATAATATATAATAATAATAATAATATAATAATACATAATATATAATAATAATAATAATAAATAATAAAATAATAATAATTACATAATAATAATATAAATAATAGAAATAATTAATAATAATAATAAATATGCAGTTTAAATAATAAATAACATAAATAAATAAAATCGATATAATAAATCGTAAATTTTCATAATAAAATCATTGTTAAATCATTAATTACACTTTTATGGCAGACTTCTCAAATCAACCTCATCCATGTTCATTATTTTCACAAAAAAAAATACTGTACATGAAAAAAAGGCCAGAACCATCCCCATAAAAAAGGATAAAAAATTCCCTCACAAATCTCCATAAAACCTTGTAAGATTTTTGTCGCACATATTTTAAATCGGGAATTTATAAAAGAGTGCATATTTTTTTTCAAAATTTTTTTGTTTATTCTCCATTCTTTTTATATAATCATTTTTACTCTTGGGCTTCTTCATAACTTTACCTCTTTTTTTTATCTCTTTTTTTTTTTTTTTTTTTTTTTTTTTTTTTTTTTTTTACGAATATATATTCTTTCTTACTTAATAAAAATTCTGCTCATTTCGTGCCATGATTGTAATAATTACTACAGCAACCTGTTTTAGGGTTGGAGAAGCATCGAAATTTTGCTATCACCGCACAGCTATCGCCGCACCGCACCAGTATATAGCACACACCCACCACACCAAAAGTTTATTTCTTGTCCACCAGCGACTGCACTCTACATTTCAATGAGCATCGCCGGCTCCTCACGCTCACCGCACCACTGTTTTTCCCGCTACAGCACCTCTCCATATTTTTAATCTCGCACCGTCGCGGGGCACTGGATACCTGTGTTCTGCCCGTAGCCGAAAAGAAAGCAAACCACTCCCGCACCGGCTCCTGATGGAGTCATTCAATCCCTAAACTGTTTATTCATTATAAATAATCATGATATGTGGCAGTTTTTTGTCGGTGACCTTTCATTCTATTTGCATTCATTCACAATACGGACTTGTAAATGTTTTAAAATCTTGAAGAAACCCTAAATAAAAATGCAAATAAACATATTCGACTGATTTAAAATGTAGTTAGTATTAAAATAGCGAATTCAAAACTTCATGAACACTCTTCGATAAACTGCGCCATGTGTCCTAATATATATATCATATATTATATATATATTATATATATATATTCTATATATATATATATTATATTAATATATATATATATATATTTATATATATATATTTTATACGATATATATATATATATATATTATTATATATATTATATATTATCGCTGGGAGGTGGTAGGTTAGGAAGAATCAAAATATATTTATTTACTTTCTAATATAATCACTTTTTATCTAGTGTGCTTGATTTAATATTCGTGTTTTTCTGAATATATATATATATATATATATTATATTTATTTATAATATATCTATATATATATACATAATATATATTATATATATATTATATATATATATATAATACTATAATATATATATATATAATACCTTCCGACAAAGTATTTAATGGATACACGTGAACGGGAGGTCCTATATAAATAAACACAACTTTTCGCTATGTGGCCTCATGATACATAAATAGCTTTCTAAGGGTGAAAATGGTAGGTTACAGAGGTAGGTTTGTTGCGTTCAGGCTTAGGTGTGTGTGTGCTGCTGTGTGTGTGTATGTGTGTGTGTGTGTGTGTGTGGTGTGTTGTGTTCGCATTTAGTTGTACGAATAATGTGTCCTGTTTTGTTCTTCATACATATTGTACTAGTAGCCTATAGAGTTTCATTCATTTAAAAAAATAAATATTTTGCAACAAAATAATACTGAAAGCTAAACAATGGTTATTTATTAATGGTTCATTTTTCTCACTGCTTTCCACTAATAAGTAAATAAAATATTGAAAAACAATAATTGGGGGGTAAGGTGGTGACGGAGTGTGGGGAAGAAATTTGAGGAAGGGCGGAGTCAAATCAACTATAAATCGCTCACTGCCTCGCTTCCGCACGGTTCTTCAACTATTATTTCATTCATTTACAACAGAGCGCGGATCATAACTAGTTCGGTAAACAGAAATCAACCATTAAAATAAAATTTAATTAGCGTCAATATATCTTCGTTATTACCCTTGAAAGTTTTGTTTGTTTCTTTATTATGCAAACTGTCCGTCTTGATATACTTAACTAAATTTTGTTAATTTTTCTTCATTGAAGTTCATTGCAAATATTTTTTATAAGAACTATTACAACACTACCTGATATTATTACAATGAGAGCGAAAACTGCTCTTCTGAATCTCTCTTCTCTCTCCTCTCTTCATCTCTCTCTCTCTCTCTCTCTCTCTTCTCTCTCTTCACTCTCTCTCTCTCTTCTTTCTTCTTCTCCTCTCTCTTCTCTCTCTCTCTCTCTTCTACATACGATACACTTTCTTCTGACATTCTCTGAGTAGCGGAATCTTCCTCCATTAAGTAGCGACACTCCTTGGCAACACTCTAATTCTCTTAATTAACTCTGTGCCAATACGCTCTGCTCGCTGCGAGTTAAACACGATATACTTCATTTCTTACATGTATTCACTGTGAAAGTTAGGAACACTTATTCTTTTATCGCATTTTGCCAACCTACAGTTTGACTTATGTTTGCCTTTTAGGCCTGGATCCGGATCATGGATTAATTTCCCTAAGTCTTCGAGGAATTTTGGCAACATCTATCTGGATTTTTTGCCCACCAGCAAATTATATATATTATATGATAATATATAATACTATATATATTTATATATACGTTATATATATATATATATATATATATATATTATATATATATTATAATATTATATATATACTTATATATAAGATATAAGATGCCGTACTCCTAAACTTCGGCTGCTCGGTCTTAGCCTCGAGTTATTCATTATAGAAACTGATCGCATTTTCTTAAATTTCATAAAAGTTGACGATTAATAATTCTATTTTTAGCCCAAACAATGGCATGTTACAAATGACCATATTAGGTCGAAGGAATATAAAAAGATTATTCAAAATGGTAACTAAAAAGTGTAAGAAATCGTTGGCCATTGAACTAATTCTATTTTTTCAATCATATTTATATAGTGACGTCTCCGCTCTCATATCGAAATTTCGTCAGAGTTATAAAATTTTTAGAACAGTTGGTACACTATACACCATTCAACGAATTATATTTTTACAAGTTGTGTTGTTTTTTCCTCATGAAATCTACATATAAAAAGACTCGTTTTATTAAAAAAAATAAATAAAAATAAACATTTAAGTTTGTTCTAAATGCACATTTTCAGACTACCATAAAAATTAAATTCAAATACAAAATTTTTCATTTATAAAAACAAACAAACAACTTGAAATCCCTTATTACTAAACTAACCGAATTTGAATTTGAAGTTAAAGAAAATGTTTTTAATTATGCAATTAACTAGTGAGGATAATGTGATATATTTGGGTTTATCTAGATATATATATAATCATTATATATATATATATATATATATATATAATCTAATATATAATATATGATATATATAAATATATATATATATATCTATATATATATATAATATATTATATTATCTATTATATATATATTATATATACTATATATTATATATATATATTATTCTATTCTTAAAATTATATATATTATATTATATATCATATATCTTAATATATTATATATTATATATATATATAGGCTATTATTATTAATTATATATATATATATATTATTATAGTATAATTATTATATTATAAGAGAGACGAGAGAGAGAGAGAGAGAGGAGAGCGCAGAGAGAGTAGAGAGTTAAAGGTAAAATTAAGTTGCGCTGTATGTCGCCACTGATGATAGTATACTATATGATCTATTTATATTTTATCTATTATATTACTTATATATATGTATATATATATATAGTTAAGTAGGTATATATATATATAGTATAGTATATTCTTATATATTTTTTTATATATATATATATATGTATTATAAAAGTCTATTCAATTGCCGTGTGAGAAAAACGATACACGACGTTTGAAAATGTGAAAGTTAAGGATAGTTAGAAAATATATAAGTGAGGTGTGTTTTCCAGACCTTACCATTGAGTACATTGTTTGATTTGTAACATATGAATGGTAGATATGGGGTCCGATAGTTGGAATTATGATTGATTTTGGTATGAGAACGTACAGAAAGACTGTACTGCATTCAATATCTCCTTTCTCACAAGGAGGAGTATGCCGTACTGAAGAGTTTCAGTTAACAGCAGTGTCCGTCTGTCATATGAGAGAGATGAGATTCGAGAGAGAGAGAGATTGTATAGAGAGAAAATTAGAAGTGCAGAGAGAGGGAGGGCGTGAGGTAGAGAGACGAGAGAGAGAGACACGAGAGAGTAGAGAGGAGAGAGAAGAGAGAGGAGTTCAGTATAGTATTCATGTTCACGTTGTAATACTAAATTTGATAGAGTGTATGCAACTAATTTGAGGATAGATAAGAAACTGGTAGAGAGTTACGTGTCAGCTAGTGAGATCATACAAAGAAGAAAGCCCTATGTTTCCACCTTTTCAAGAAGAACTGGCTATGTTATTTGTGGAACCTTACCTTCAGAATGTGTGAGAAATATCTTTCATACATGGGCTAGCGACATCCCTTAATTATAGAGCAAACAAAATGGGGTGTTTGAATGAATTTCTTAAAGACCTCCTCAGATAAAACTCAACCTTAAATTGGGAAGAAGTAATTGTCGAAACCACCGATTTTGATAGAAAAAGAAACACCAAGAATATTAAGGACAGACGAAGGTTTAAGTTTTGTGTTTTCGAAGATGTTATTGCTGCGTGGAAGATTATGTCGACTTGGAAAATGGAGAAAATGAGTTTTTGAGGCATTGAAAAGAACCTTGTACTTTATGCCCCAATTAGAATTTCGAAAAAGATCAGACATGGTTGCTCCAAGGTAGTCCTTTTAGAGCAAGCAAATTGTTGTTGTTGTTGAGAGGGATGCCTATCAAAATAAAAAGAGTAATGAAGGGTGAAGTCGTCAGCTTAGAAGTGGATAGATAGGTAATGAATCAAAGAGCGAAGGTCATTAATGAAAAGTAAAAGTTTTTGATGGAACAAACCCTGAGGAACACCACCATTTATATATTTGTAGAATGAACGGTGACCATCTACAACACCTGCCATTGAACGATATGAAAGTAAATCAGAGAGAAGGATAGATACCAAAAGAGGAAAATTCAGAGATCAAAGATTTGTTTCAGACTCTATAGAAGGCCTTCGGAATGTCCACCGAAATGCGGAGAAGGGCAAGGACCAAGAATGAAGAAATCGAAATGAAGAGAATGATCTACGCAATAGATTGCTTTACGAAATTCAGTATATACTATATATATATGATATCTATATTTATATATATATATATTTACTATATAGTATATTATATAGAATATTATATATATATATTATATAGATACTATATTAGATATATATATAGTATAGTAGTATTTTGTTGATGACAAATAACTTATATATTAGTATTTATTAATTATATATATATTATATATATAGGTGGGGATATTTTAAACTCAATTTAGTTATTGTAATATTACGAAACTGTCGCTTATAACCTTATGCCTTTCAAGCGACGATATACATACTTAGTTCTTTATGGAAAAACAAAAACAATATATATACTGTATTTCTAGGAACGTAGACCATTTTTATTGGTCAGTTCAGACTCTGTAAAGCTCTAGAGCCCTTCTCCTCCCATTTCCTTCTTTCTTCATAGGAAATAAAAATATTTTTGCCTTTCAAGCCTCATTTTATAAAACTTTAAGGTCAATTTTCTGGCAGAAAAAAAAATTACAATTCTTTTTGTTTATCTTCCAAATATTTTAAAAAAGAAATCGGCTAATTAGCCATGAAAAAAAACTTTTGCTAGAAATTTTTTTGTCATTAATTAATTAATTATTATTATTATTATATCTATTATTATTATTATTATTTTATTATATTTATTATTACATTATTATTATTATATTATTATTATTATTTATTATTAATTATTATATTATTATTATTATTATTTATTATATTTAATTATCATATTATTTATTATTATTATTATTATTAATATTCATTTATTATTATTATTCATTATTATATTATTATTAATATTTATTATTATTATTATTATTATTATTATTATTATTATTATTATTATACATTTTCTATATCTACTTAATTTGTTTCTAATATTAAAATTTGTTCTATAATATTCATCAGAGAGCCCAACAGATTCATCTAATGAACCCCCCATATTGGAGGGTGGGGCGCATATTAGATAAAGTGCTCGAATTGTTCAGCGAGGCCAACGAAGGATTTAAAATGACCGTTTTATACCTCCGTTCTATATCCCAGACGTATTATCCTAATAATACTTGGAGTTGCATCTTAAAGCTTAGTGGAACTCATTCATAATTAAATTAATTTATATAATAATAAATAATAATAATAATAATATAATAATAATAATAATAATAATATAATAATAAAAAATAAAATAAATATTTAAATAGCTATAATAGTTAATAATAAATAATATTTTCCAGTCTAAAATTAGTTTATCTCGAGTAAATTAATAAGAATATTATTCATTATATATAAATGAAAATAATAATAATTAATAATATAATAATATTAATGTAATAATAATAATTAATAATAGATTATATAATAATATAATTCATGAAACATAAGGTGTTGAATTATTTTATAGCCTCTTACTTTTATAATCTTAAATAATATATATCTATATATTATAAATATTATTGATATATCTATATATTTATATATTATTATATATAATATATTATATATAGCTATATATATATAATATATATTATACATTATACTATATATATATATACATATATATATTATCTTATATATATATTACTATATATACTATTTATTATTATATTATAGTAATATATATATTAGTATATATATATATATTTAGATATATATATTATATATATATATTATATATTTCAGGCTTGGGTTCAAGTACAGTACTTGTACTTGTACTTGTCACTTTTACTTTTTTTTGAGTACTTTGTCATCTGTACTTTTTGCGTTTTCTAAAACCAGTCGTACTTGTATTGTACTTTTGTACTTGAGCCTTTTGTAATTGGTATTTGTGCTTGGTACTTGCAAGCACTTTTGGCATTTTTAACTTGCCACATATATGTTTATTTCTTTATCATTTTCCTACGTATTTGATATTATTATCTAATATGTTCTAAATAAATTTACCATTATGAATATAAAGTATCATTTATATTAACTAGTTATTAGTTTGTGGTGAGTGTGTTTGGGAATCCGCGACCGGCTGGGAGATCCTGGAAGAAAGTTGATTGGAGTTAGTATATCGATGTCTGAAGAGAGAGGTGTGAGTTTGGCAAGGCGAGAAATAATTTAGGTTTGCTATATAGGAGTGAATGGCAGAGTTTGTGAGTGGGTATGGTTGTTGCCCACCTGGGGCCAGGGGATGAACCCTACACTTGATGATAATGTCATAGTTGAGGGTCCATTTCGGTCTATGGATTTGCTCTAGGGTGGATTTTCTGGACTGCGACGTGTTCTCATCACCATTAGGTTATATTCTGTAGGGGCTGATAAGGCTGCCTTTCTTTTGCGACTTGTGCTCATCGCCTCTTTTCCGATTAAGTTTTTTATGAAACCGCTAATGAATTGTATCTCTTTCACCTTCCTTTCGCAGTCTTGGGGAGGAAGAAGGAGGATAATATATATTATATGATTATATTTTATTATTATATAATATTTATTATGATATTTATTTATATATATTAATATATATTATTTTATATATATAATATTATTATTATATATATATAATTAAAATTATCAATCAAATAAATACTTCATCAAATCATCAAATCATCATCATCAACACTTTTTCATAAGACCTGCGGGGTAGAATACGTTACTGCATCGGAAACAGTAAGTAGTAGAAGATATATGAACAAGTCAAAAAGAAAGTCTCAGCCTTACCTCCACCCTAAGAGCTTTCACGGGATCCGCGACGGGACCCTCACTATGGCATGCTCGCATGTTGGGTTCAATTCATTGTCCCAGGTGTGTCGGGGGCGTGGGGGGGGTTCTGGGGCGTGTGGGGCCCCAATCATATTCACCCATCACAAAACCCTGCCATTCACTCCTATTATGCACCTTTCTTTCTACTTTTCTCCCTGCAAACCAACATTCACTCCTCTTTTCAGAACTCATGTTTCTTGCAGACTCGAAGTCCACTTTCTCTTTGCGTTCTCCTAGCCAGTCGATTCCTCAGCACACACATTTTTTTCATCGCACAATACATCCGTTAACGATCCTAGATCTATCATTCATTTCCTTTTTTCCACATGACCAAATCCAATATCTCTCAACATACTTTCCATTTATTCTCTCATTTACCCCATCCCACCACAAACAACTCTCTAATAACGTTCATTCATCTCATTTTATCATTTCTTTCACACGCTAACACTGCCAACTATATGATTGCTCCATCTAAACACATGTATATTTTATATCTAATAATGCCCTCTTATTCCAGACCATGAGCTCTAGCTACTATACATTAACACAAGGTAATATATACCGCATGTAAGATCTCAGCGCACTCAATAGACGTTAGTCTTTTACATCCACTCAATGGATTTAAGATTTGCAAGCCCTTACCTTCTCCTGCACATTCACAAATTTTTCCTACTCACATTTCGCATCATTCGTTCCTTTTCGTCCACATATATACCATAATTTAAACTCACCCACTTGTGTCAGGCTGCTCACCATTCTAGCATACTTTACACCGATTGAACCCTGTCCTCACTCACAGAACCATAACCCGTATACTACGTTATCTACCGTTTACATTCAACCCATCCTTTTACACACCCTGCCACATCTCCCTACCTAATTGCTCTTCTTCAACTCTCTCAGATCATCACCCGCACAAAACCTATCTATATATGATATACTATACTTTATATATTATATAGTATATTATATTATTATATAATATATATATTAAGTTATATAATTAGATAAATATATAATATATATTTATTATATTTATATACTTATTATATATATATAGTAATTATATTCATATATAATATTATTATTTATATTTATATGATATAATTATATATGTTAATATTTATATAAATATTATATATATATTATACTTAGGTCGATGCACTGGTGATTTGGATTGGATTTGGAGTTGTCAACAAACCGTTTTTATGGAGGGTATAAGTTCCGAGAGATTGAAGGAGAGAGCAATATTTTAGTGCCCTTATAATAAGGGTAAGGGGTTTGATAATGCTTTCTGTAAGTATTATAGGGTATTTAATTAGTTTATTGATTATTGTATGTAAGGATATAATTTTGATTTATTTTTGGTCTTATTTGGTTTTATGTGGCGAATCTGTAGAGAGTTTGAGGGATTGGTAGAGAGATTTTGGTAGGGTGTGTAAAAAGGAGGTGGGTTTGAAAGTAATCGTAGATAAGAGTATTGTTATGGTTGTGAGTGAGGCACGTCTTTTCGTGTTGGTAAATTATGTTATTGATGGTGCGTTCAGCCTGGAAAAAGTGTCGATAAATATTTAGGATAATTGTTGGATGAAAAGGGAACGGATGATGCGAGTGTAGTAAGGAAATGTTTGTGAATGACAGGAATAAAAGGTGCGCTTTGCAATTAAATCGGTTGGTGAGTGTTATGGGTCTAGTTTGAGTGCGCTACGGAGTCTTACATGAAGGGTAGTGTTTACTCGTGTTAATGGTATAGTAATGGGACTATGATCTGTGAATAAGTAGGAATAGATCTAAAAGTATTTCAATGTGTTCAGTTGCATTTGACATTTCTTTAGTGGCCGTGTTTTAGGTTGTGAAAAAGAAATTTTAATTAAGTATGAGGCATGCACCGTGATTAAGAGTTTTGTTTTGGTGTTGGAGATATGGGGTAATGATGAGAATAATGAAAGTACGTTGAGATGCGTTTGGTCATGTGGCACATGGATGGATGAATATATCGGTTCGGCTTAAATGGGATGTATAGTTGGTTGAGTGTACGTTGGGAATCGTACCGGTTGTAGACCGAAGAAAAGTGGATTTGAGTTAGAAAAGGAAATGTCGGAAGGAGAGAAATAGTGAGTTTGGTTCAACCAGAAGTAATGGTGAATAATATGAGTCAATGGCGGGGTTTTGTGATGGAGTGTCGTTGTAGCCCACTCTCTGGCCAAGGAATGCACCTCCATCATTTGACGAGAATGTCATATGTGAGTGGTCCATCGCGGTCCCGTGAACTCTAGGGTGGATTTCTGACTGCGATCAGTTACTCACTTAATTGTTATAAGGGGGCGGTTAAAAAGGCTTTGGGCTTTTCCTTTTCTTTATCTTCGCTTCATATTCTTTCAATCTATTTTTTCCGTTTTCCGGTGCATGTTACTGCACCTTTACCTTCCATCTTGGGGGAGATGAAGATGGGTGGTGATGATGATGATGATGATGATAGATGATTTTGATGTAAATGCAGTGGTACAATTAGACTGAACAAGTTGTTCCGCATTTCATTTATGTCATTATTAAAGTAATATGGTCTATAGTTTGCCAATTGGGGGAGTTTACTCATGTTATAGTATATATATTAATATATTCTATATATATATATATATATATTATTATTTGATGTAAATGTGGGCCTCTCTCTATTATTTTATCATTGTTAAATTTGTAACTATTGTTTTTGTATTATAGTAGAATATCAATGTCAACAACCAAATGAAACTATCCTTTTGAAACTTATTCTTTATTAAATCTGGAATTATCATTGGTCGTCGTGTCTTTATGCTTTATTATTTATTATTATTATTATATTATCTAATTATTATTATTATATTATTATTAGGATTATTATTATTTATTAATTAATATTTTAAAGCATTTGAAAGGATACTATTTATTTACTTATATATTATTATATATCCAATGATTTTATTATATATATATTATATACTATATTTTAATATTTATATATTATATATATATTATATATATACTATATTTATATTTATTATATATATAGATATTTATTGAATTGAATGAAATACTTTCATTTTCAATGCTTCAATTTTTTGTTAATGTTTTTTATATTTTTATTTCAACAAAATTAATTGTACACGTGCTTGAGTGATACGAGCTTTATTATACAAGAAATACCAATCTCTCATTCTCTCTAAATGTCTGGTTTATATATTTGTCTTACTAATATTTATTGACATTTATATCGATCAGTTAAATAACTATAAAAATTTCCATTGTGGATAAAAAATAAGTGCGGTAATTCTAAAATGATATGTAATTTATATAAATTGTGCAAATCTAGTATCTGTGTATCTTTTAGTCACTTCCACACTTACTGTTGATTCCAAGTTGTATTAGTTTGGTTAGCTCTTAAAAATTCGTAATTGTCTCGAAAAGCATTTTAATTATTTTTTGTGTGGTAACTGTATTGTATCCAAGTAGTGTTTAGCAATTTGTTTTATTACAAAGTAAATGTATTACTTTTTTTTGATCCACATGGTGAAATGATATTTTCGAAGTTTACACCTCTATTTATTAAATAAAAGTTTAAAGGTATTTAAAGGTGTGTTTTAAAGTAATTGTGTTTAAATTGTAATTATTATATGCATTGCTATTTCAAAGTGTCGTCTGTAGATACGAGTTTGCAAAGTGCATTGTGTCCAAATTGTTGCTAGATATTACTGGCAGGTAAGCTTATGTATTATTGAATTAATTATTATGATTCAATAGTTATCGCAAATATTAATAATGTGTCAATTAATTATAAAATGTTCAACAGTTTATTATTTAATTATTTTAAATATGGTTAATTGTCAAAGTCTCAACTTTTGTTTGTTAAAAAGATTTGTTTAAAATTACTAATAGTAAGCAACTCTTTGCATTGGAGTAAACAGCTGTTTCTCATGTTCAGTCTGCGGCTTGCATTGTACTTGTGCACACTTAATAATCTGACCGTCTTTGTATGGTCAAATTCTTAATTTTCAAATAAAGATTTAATTTCTCATATCACATCATACAAACAAACTTTCTTGTTAATAATAATTTATTTATTTATATGCACTATTGAACATATAATATTTATTTATTCTTATATATTACAAATTTATGGGCAAGATCTCATAATAAATTTAATGATATGATGCATTTTGTATTGGATTAACCGTTTATTGTCTAATATCGATCATTCTGTCACGATACAAATTTGTACATATCTGCATGTAAATGTTATGGTCGTTATCTGGCATTGCAAATGTTAACTATCTGTTCAAAGCATAATTATCATCTAATGGTTATTTACTTGAGCTTCTTATTATCTCAATGCGCCTGTATGGTCAGATTCCATTGGACCATTCTAATGCATGTCTCATTTTTTGGATTTTATTATAAACCTAGTTTTCTTTGTATCAGGGCTATTAACACTTATCATTTTTTTTTTTATTAACATATTTTTTAACCTATTCCAGTAGTTTTCTTGAGTGTTTCCAAAAGGTAATTCATTCCTCTTGTTTATTTAAATATTTCAAGTAGCAATTATTTTAGGATTCTTACAAGACTTTTCGATGTTCCTTGATCAGAAATATTGGATTACA
>JABUQX010028378.1:12500-20000 GCA_015478945.1 Trachelipus rathkii | reverse complement strand
TGTTATAATGGTAATGTGCTGGGAATGCGAACCAGCTTGTGAAGACTGAAGAGAAAACTGGATGAGTCAGTTAAGGGAATGTCTGAAAGGAAGGGAAACGTGAGGTTGGCGAGGCAAGAAGAAAGTCGCAATGATAGAGTTAATGGAGGGTTTTTGTGAGGGGATATGGCTGTGGGCTTGCCCAGGGATGAACCCTACATTGAGCGAGCATACCACGTGACTGGTCCGTCGCGTACCTGTGAAGCCCTAGTTTGATTCTTTAACTAAGATGAGCTCTTACTTAGAAGGTATTGAGGGGCGCGGTAGGGGGGTTGACTTTCTTTTGATTTAACGTCATGCTCCTACACTACTTAACTATCCATATTTCATGCGTGTTATGACCCTACCACACATCTAGTGTTAAGTAAAGAACTACTCTACGAAAAAAAATATTATTATTTATTATTATTATTATTATTATTATTATTTTATTAAATTATTATTATTATTATTAATTATTATTATTATTATTATTATTATTAATTATTATTATTAATTATTAATTATTATTATCTTTTGTAGAAATTTATGACTCTGAAAAATATATCTTCATTGCTGAAGAAAACAAAAGAAAAGGATCCAAAAATACGTTTCGATTCAGATGAAGAAGAATTTTTGGCCAAACTTTTGACGTCAAAATTTCCGTTGGTGCGGATCAACAAGTTGAGTGACAAGGAATTAAAGGTATTTTGCCCAACTTAGTTTAAGTCTTTAGATTTGGCCTGAAAATCAATTTTATTTTTATAAAAAATCTTTGTTCAGTTTTTTTTGAGTTAATGAAATCTGTTCCTTCCATTGTGATAAATTTGATCTTTCCTTCCCTGCATCATTACAATTAGTCTCTCTTCTTTTTCTACCGAAATTTTCTGCATCACATCTCGCTTTTTTTCTGCATTCTAAAAAAAAAATTTAAAAAAATAAAATAAAATAATAATTAAATATCAATGTTATAAAAAGTAATCTCTGAAGTCGCTCGGTAAGAAAGACAAAAAAGGAAATAAATACTGAAGGATGGAGCGTATGAATAGCAGAGATTCCCACTCTTAATGTGTTGCTTTAATAATAAAAAAAGTGTTCTTGAGAGAAATTTGGGGTATTGGAGTAGGGCTACCTTTTCATTGACCTTCATTCGGTTTGAGTCATTGGGGAAGGGTTGATCTCCTTTTCATTGACCTTCATCCACACTCTCCTGAACTGCAAATCCTTCTTTCATGTAAGAGTAACTTAGGGTGAACATAGAAACTTCCGTTCCTTTCCCAGTCAAAATTTGTACCCTTTTATATACTGTAATTGAATGAAAGGCTGAGTGAAATTCTTTGGGAAAGAGAGTGGGCGTGAAACTTGGTACTTTTGAAATGAAAATGTAATCTTGATTTAAAAAAAAAGGTTTTCACTTTTAAATAAAAATTCATTATTTTATTATGACTTTAAAGGCTTTAGAATTGGACCGAAATAGTGACACAAATTGGGATAAACTTTAAAGGGAAAAAAAATAAATTGAAACTAAAAAAATAAGTTAAAATAGAATTAAAAACAAAATAAATCACAAAGAAATTTAAGTGGCTGAGGATCTCATGTCAGGACAAATTCTTTTCGGACTCTGCACCGCAAAATATAAATGTAAACTGTTAGAAAAAGTATGAAAAGTTTTTTATCAACTGATATAATACCCACCCAAAGGTGTGAGTTATGCTACTATAAAAAAAAAAAAACTTTGTACTTCACTTTAGATTTTATTTGATTTAAAATATTTGTCTTATTGTATAATTAAAGTTGGTTTGTTGCTACTACTGATTCCCCTCCCCAATGGTACATATTTCCCAGTCTTTTTTTTTAAGTATTCTGCTTTTCTTTAAACTCTTGCTTGCATCTTCTTATTTAAATGTTGATGGCCTTTGTTTTATGAATCTCAGTGTACACATGACTGAGTAGTTGGGCTTTTCTCATACTGTCGAACCACAGTGGGGGTACTGAATCATTCAGTATTTTTGAAAATTTGAACAAATTGATTTGGAAACCTACATCGAGTCCTGATCATCCTACCCTATTATATTTGAATATAAGAACATTTTGATCCACACATATTATGAGAAAATCCAAATTAAACTATATATATAGTATAATATATATATATATATATATGATATATATATATTAATAGTATATATAGTAATATATATATATATAATATATATATATAATATATATTATATATATACGTATTATATATATATATATATATTATATTATAATATATATATATATATATATTATATATATATATATATATTATTATTGTTATTATATATTATCCAAAATTCTTAATGTTTGTTCAATTAATCGGCAAAATAATCTGCAAAAATGATGATGACGATTGCAAAAAAAAATATGCCGATTTTGCTGATGACGATGATAACTAGACACATCATATTTATATATATATATGATATTATATATATTTATTATATATATATATATAATATATATATATATATATATTTAATATATATATATTATATATATTATATTATATTATATACTATTATATATATATATATATATATATATATATATATATTATATATATATAAATATATATATATTATATATATATATATATTATATATATATTATATATATATATATATAATAGGATTATAGTATATATATATATTATACTATATATTATATATATATTTAATAATTAATCTGAATAGTATAGTATAATATAGTATAATAATAAATAAATAATAATATAATAATAATAAAAATTTATTATTGTTGTTACTATTATTATTATTATTATATTTATTATTATTATTATTATTTTATTATATTATTATAGCCAATTTACTTAAGTTTATTGGTTACTTGTGATTAGCGATTAAACCTTTTTTAGTGCTTTTGTGTTTAAATTGGGATAAAAAGATTGAATAAGTGCTTAAGAGAAAAAATAATTGGCAAATGGTGAAGTCGTCGAAGAGAAGTGTAAACTCTTGAAAATTATTGAGGTGGATGCTGCCTTTGTACTTCCCATGAAAAAAAATCAGCCAAGATGACTTTGGAGCATCTTTTATGGGCCCATCTTATCAAGTTACTATGGGTCTGTTCAAGAGCAAGAAGGAGTAATATTGAGGCAAAAGAGTGAGTGTACAGGGAAAGATCTGTGGAAGGCCCCAAATGTAAAAAAAAAAAAACTTCAGGGGGTTGAATTAAATCAACATAGCTTTAATCGCACTACTTGATCATAGTAACTTACGCCGATTTACTTTTATTTGAATTTTTTTCTTTTTAATTTTAAAATTTAAACTTATTAAATATTTCGCATATTTTATTTACATTAATAAGGATTTTTATTTTAGTTTTTAGTGTACTGCAATTTGAAAGAGGGTCAAAGATGGGGTCGAGCTGTCTGAACAGAACAGCAAAATGCGTTGAGACATCATTCTCCAGTCTATGTTGAAAATATTTAAACAGAAGAGAGCTTTTGAGTTGCTTTATAAGTAAGTGCTTTATTTTTAAGTACAAGTTAACTATAAGTGGTGTCACAACTAACAGTGTTAAAAAACTAACAGAATACAGTCCAAACAAAAAATTTTCGATTTTGAAATACCAAGGTTTTATTTGTCATTAATATTTCTCATCAAATGTTTTTGCTTCTAGATTTCTGCTACATGACATAGGGCCTATTCACATTGTGGAGTCTGATTTCTTTGTTCGAATTATTGTCCTACCTGAACCTGATTTCCACCTCCCCTCCAGAAGAAAGTGATGAGGGATCTTGATGTCATATGCATGCATAATAAGGAAGGCTGATTTAACCAACATTATTTAAGGTCAGGTTAAGTGGCCACAACCGCAGACAGCTGGACTGGGAACAACAGGAGTTTTCTGGGGCATGACAGTTCACTGGATTAATTTGAATACTTGAAGAGAGAGAAGGCTGTCTTTGCCTGTAGAGAGTTTCTGTTTCTCAGACAAGCACAGTCCTAGCCAACAATATTACGAATATTCATCAACAATTTGGCCTTGAGCATAAGGTCAGTAAAAAATCAGTATGAATAATTAAACATATGCCTGAAAAAATTATAACTCAATTTAATAAGGAAAACAACCTAAATTAAAGAAATTTATCTTCAGGCTGTCTGCATTAACACGGCGCAAAATTTCTGTTGCAGCCTTTCGGGGTGGATGCTTCACCCCTTGCAGAAAATGGGTTGACCCGAAGAGGAAGAAGAACAGGGCACCGATTGCAGAGATAGTGGTTACGCGTGAAAGAGAGGGAGCAAATTAGTGACACAGAGGTTCTGCAGACAAAACATCTCCAGCTAGAAAATCTGCTTCGAAGAACATGATGCACTTAGCCTAATTAAACATCGCTGTTGCATTTCCTACACATTAAACATCTTGGCTACTAAGGATGTTTCAAATGTTCCTCGCTGGTCCTCTGGTGCCAAGGATCCATTTAATAAAGACACTTTACCAAAGCACAGGAATTGTGGACATGCCCAAACCAGGAAAACTACAACTGCTGCGAGAATTAAGAAGGAGTTGGGAACAAAGCTAAAAACACCAAGTGTACTCGCTGGAAATCCCTATACGATTCTATAAAAGACATGCTTAAGAACCTTGATGGTCGCATGACCAATCAAACAACATTTGTTATGGAGAAAAGCCTTGTCTTCCAGTATTTAATAAAAGTTATAAGGTATTTGCGGAGTACATCGAAATAAAAACGCCTATTGCTGTTAGGCTTTGATTATGTTTGCAGGTAGGAAGAGGAGACATGCATACACGGTGAGTCCTATTGCCTAATCTCTTCCTTCTCAAGGACAATCGTGGGAAATGCAACGAGGGGTGGGAAAAATTTAACATATGCAAAAACTTAGTCAACTACTTACTAAAGCAAACCAAAGACAAACTCCAAAGGAAAGAAAAAAGGGTTTGAACCGAGGCTCAGCAGTATCTTTGATGATTTTGATTTGCCTATGGCAACAGCCCTGCATCTCACTTCAAACTCGGAGTGGACGTAGGTTAAACGGAGGTGGAAGAACCAAGCTACAACCAGGATTACTGGCAGGAAATAAAGTGTTAATTATTGCATCGAATCTTAACTCGTCCACGATTAAGGCACTGAAGTTGATGGGATCTGAATCTGGAAGGACCCATTTATGGGTTTTTTTATAATTTGGAACAAACTTTAAACATCTCTTGTATTACTATATTATATTATATATATATATATATATACGGTATATATATATATATATAATATATATATATTATATTATATATATTATATTATATAATATAATATATATTATATATATATATATATATATATATATATATATATATATATATATATATATATATATATATATATATATATATATATATATATATATATATATATATATATATATATATATATATATATATAATATATATATACCGTTGTAAGGGCCTGTCAAAACTGTCGGGCTATCGAGAACTGTCCAATAGTTATAGGTTATTTATACTTACAATTACATGACTTGTTTAATGCAATAATCCTTTTTCCCCTCTATATTAATTATGTCTGTTTTTTAGGCATATTAAAAGTTTTTCAGAAAGATAAAGATTTTTTTTACAGCAAGTTAGTTTCTGTTCTGTTTTTCCCCCATTCTTGTGGAAATATATTATACTCTTACGGAATTTCCACTAAGAAACAATAGGAAAACCATTATGTGAGTTTATATACAGTATGCCTGATCATGATCACTGTAATACTGAAAAATACTTTAATATGCTTCTCATATTAAAGTATTGCAGTGGTTTATGTTTATTTCCCCTTATCATAGATGCAACAACTGCTGAATATTTCCAACATCACATCAAGCTGACAAGATCCAGAAAGGACTTGCAAATACTGAAAATATAGATAAAACCCTACCTCCAAATAGGGTAGGTGCTCTATGATTTTATAAAAGCTCTTACTTAATCCTTATTTATGCAATGCAATTCTCTATTTACAGTATTTACTTATTTTATTTTATTATATTATTACTTTTATATATTTTTATTTTTTATCACTTTATTTATGGCATTCATTATTTTATATTATTATAACCAAGGAATATAACCGCTTTTATATATTCCTCAGGTTTTATTTTTGGGACTTTTATCCCCAGGCTTCAATTTTAATTTGTGGTTGATTTTATTTCTGGACTTTTAATTTGTGGCTCAAAATTTTTTCAGAACTTCATTTTTATTTCGTGGCTACAATTTACCCCTTGGCTGAAGTTTAATTTTCAACTTTTCTTTTCGGATTCCATCATTTTGAGATTATTCAGATCCAACACAGAAAAGAAGCTTAATCGGATAAGTATAAGAGCATTAATTGGTACTGCATCTCATCCCACATTCATTCATATTACACCCTTGCTCCATTATTTATATTTATGGTGCCACTCTGGATGGTGTTTGCTGATGAATGAAAAGACACCTCTATTTATATTTGTTTGCTTACAGTATTGGAACTGTGATTCCTTGTATATACTTTTTTTTTTACATTTATAATAAACTTAAAAATGCAAATGTCTTTCACTGTTCGAGAGAATCCCTAGTGTGCTGAATCGATTGAACTTGCTGGCTAATCCCGCAGAATACAACAGAAATAATACCCTTAAAGTTTGCTTGACCGTTAGTCATATTAGCCTAATAATTTTGAGTTACCATCTCCATTCGTACTTCCCTCTCTTTCTGTCACTGATCTTTGAACTCTGTTTTAGTAAATTTAGGTGTGTATGTTTTAGGGGAAACTTTTGGGATTTAGCTGTCTTGGGTTTTTTGTTGTTAGGTTTCCGAGGGCGCCTTTGTTTTCCCTTAGATTTTAGGAACACGGCGTCTATGCCACCTCTCTCCTTTACATACCCCACCCTTAAATTTGATGGGGTAAAAAAAAATTTTTTTTTCGAGGACATCCAATAATTTTCAAAAAAAGTTATTAGTTTGCCAAAGTTCCTCCATCAATATGTAGTAACTACCCAAAGAAAAAATTTTTTTTAAATGTAATTATTATCCCTCTTCACTAGTTCACAAATATATAAGTAGGTAAAAAAGTTTTGCAGCCATTTTTTAACTGGGGTTCGACATTTGTTATCGCTGATTACTGTCAATTTAGAGCAGCCCATTTTCTTTTGGCATTTTTATAGATAATAAAGAGGGCTACCAGAATAGCCCATAAAATTCAAAAAAAAATATTTTGCAGGAAAGGGGGGTGGGTTTTTTTTTTACCCCACCAACCACAGAAACTTTTTTTACCCCACTTGACTTATATATATTATATATTATTATAATATATATATTATATAAATATATATATATATATTATATAATATATATATTATATATTATTTAACTATAATATTATATATATTAGAGAAAATGGCCTGATAGTACGTATCAGTTTGTTAATAT
>JABUQX010028378.1:0-5000 GCA_015478945.1 Trachelipus rathkii | reverse complement strand
TTAGGAGCATGCTAGTGGTGCGAGAAGGAAATTGATAAATCGAGGATTGAACGTATAGAGAGTCTGTGTGGTGTGAAGAATTGGCTAAACGAGAGAATAAATGAATGAGATGCGTTGGTCATGTGGAAAGGGTGATTATAGTCGTTTTTAAGCGGACACCACAACCATGAATAGTTGGCGAGTTGTGTTGGAAACCTACCGGCTGGGGAGACGAAGAAAAAGTGGATTGAGTCAATAAACGAATGTCTGAAGGAGAGAAATGTGAGTTTGGCAGAGGCGAGAATAAAGGTGCATAATAGGAGAGAATGGTGGGGTTTTGTGAGGGGGTATGGTTGTGGCCCACCTGGGCCAAGGGATGAACACTTACACTGACGATTTACCATAGTGAGGGTCTGTCGAAGTCCCGTGAAGCTATAGGGTGGATTTTCTGACTGCGACGAGTCCTTACTAATTAATGGTACAGAGGGGGGGGGGTTAAGGCTGGGCTTTCTTTTCGACTTTTGTCATATTCTTCTACTGCTTTTCTTTTCCGATGCTTCTTACGCACCTTACCACCAGTCTTGGGAGAAAAAGGTAGATGAAGAATTTATATATATATATATATATATATATATATATATATATATATATATATATATATATATATATATATATATATATATATATATATATATAATATATATATATAGACATATATATATATATATATATATATATATATATATATATATATATGGTAATACTGTAGACAGCGACCCACACATTTTGAGACTGAAAATTTTCTAAGTTCAACAAAATTTCTAAGTTAAGAAAAATTAAGTAAAGTTAAGTTTTTTAAGAAAATTCTTTAGTGGCAGGCTTCTGGAATTATGCCAGAAGCTTGCCACTAAACAATTTTCTTAAAAAACTTAACTTTTCTGAACTTCAAAAATTTTTGGTCTCAAAAATGTGTGGGTCGCTGTCTACGTATTACATATTATATAATATATATATTATATATATATATATATATATATATATATATATAATATATATTATATATATATATATATATATATCATATATATATATATATATTATTATAAATATATATATTAGGAGCAAAGAGCGTAAATATATATTGTAGTACATTATATATGATATAGATTACATATCATTATATTAATACACACGGTATATATATATATATTATATATAATATATATATATACTATATATATAACTATTTTGGTAAACATTCGTGATAAAAATAAGAATATTAATAACAATAAAGATGATTAAAGATTATTAAATAAAATAATAATAATAATTTAATAATAATAATCAGATCATGTGAAATGTAATAATTATATGCCATAGAGCACAAATAAAACTTTACTAAGTAATAAAATCTACTTTAAAAATTGCATACCTCTTTTAACAGACTGTTTTTACTGTATTTAATGCTAAATACCCTAAAAAAGACTTGATATATATGGAAACAAAAGTAATTTAAAAAAAAAACAAAACAAAACAAAAAATTTTGGGGCTTTTGGTTTTTTTTTTTAAAAAAAAAAAAGTTTGTTTTTTTTTAAAAAAAATGAACGTTTTTTTTTTAAATCCCAACCCTATAGCTATATATATATATATATATATATATATATAGTATATATATAATATATATATATATATATATTATATATATATATATATTATATAGTATAGTATAATATATATATACAGGGCTGTAGACAGGGGGGTTCAGGGGGTTCAACCTCCGAAATTATTTAAGTGATCAAAATTTTTGATTCCTAGTCTTCTTAATATAATTAATAATAATGATAAAATAGTACAAATAATAAATAATTAATAATAATAAATTAATTAATAATAATAAATAATAATAATAATAATAAATAATAATGATGAATTAATGAATATGAAAAGTATTTATTAATGGAAATGAGGAGACATGTTTGTGGTCCGTAACGATTTCTGAGGTCAAAGTGGCTGCTGATTCTTCATATATGTATAAAATTATATTAGACCAAGGCTTACATGTAAGGTTTCCAGTTTGCAGATGATAGCAAATTACGCTACCTCAGTTAGGAATAATGTGGATGTTATAAATATTTAAAAGATCAAGGAGGGAACTGTAACGGTTGATGGGACTTTAGGCAAGTTCACTCTTCTTCAACTAAATCTTTCTTCCTCATAATCCAATGGTTCAATCGTGCTTGTTATCTGGCCATTCAGGCAGAGACAGCGATTATCGGGGGTGGAAAATTCTCGTTTTCCAATCACTCTTTCGGAAATTTTTTCATTCAGCTAGAAATCGTTACAGAGATACTCTCGGACGATGCAAAGCAGGCTCTTCATCAACGGAAAGTGAATGCGCTAACTTCCTTCGTTCTCCTACTGACAAATCTTTCTGCCCTCTTGCCAAAAACATCTCTAGGAACTTCTGTAAATCTCCCTTTCCTCTTATGGTTCTGCTTGTTAATTCTCCAACTGAAAGGACCAATCTCTTCGGCCTCCTATTTTCCCACTAACTTAAACCCTAGACGATTCTGGCATATCTCTTCCTCTCCTTCTCCTCTCAGGTGTCTATGTCTTTACCTGTGTATTACATTTGATCGGGTGCATAGGCCCTGAAATCTATGAAGGATAGGAAGACGGGTGGCCCAGATTGGCATCCTCCCAAGTTTTTTGAGGGAGTGTGCTTCCGTGCTATCCCCGCCCTCGTTCAACTATACTCTCTAATGTCTCAAATACTAGCACCTTATCCCTCAGTGTTGGAATGCTCGCAACATGTCCAAACCTATCAGAAAAAAAAAGCCCTCTGATCCCTCTAACTATCGCGCTATAGCTCTCACTTGTATCTAAGATCTTTAAACCTTCTCAATTTCACTTCTTATATTATCCGAAAAACTCATTCCCTTCTTGCCGATAGCAGACGGCTTTCAGCGCTTCGAGTTTCTTCTGCCGATATACTTTCCTTTTTTAACGTATTTATGGTTTTCCACCATTTAGGAACTACGGAAGACTTGCGTGGGATGGCGCTTGACATATCAAAGCATTTGACCGGTATGGCACGCGTAACTGCTCTCCAAAGCTCCCCTCCTTTGGGTTTCCTCTTTCTCTGCTTAAATCTATGTTCTTAGCTTTAGTTTTCAATCTCTAAATACCGGCTGTTGTTGATGGGGCGACTTCTTCTTTTTTCTGTCAATAGTGGTGTTCCTCAGGGTCTGTTAATCTCCTACTTTATTCCTATTTTCATTAATGATCTTCTCACTTGCACATCTAACTTCTATCCACTCATATACGATGACTCTACCCTTCATTCTTCAACTCATTTCAGTTCTGCTTCCTCTTTTCCTCTAGAATTGCCCTTTGTCTTAAATCTTTCCTATTTTTATCTGGATAGAATTTCCGGGTGAGGTAGTCTCAACCTTGTGAAATCAATTTCTTTAAAAACCCAAATTCTGCAAATCACATCTTCTCTAAAACGTATTTTTAAACCTCCAACTCACACTTTCAATTCTCTATCTCTCCTGATGGACACATATAAACATCCATGGCCTAACATAAACAAGAAAAATGGTCTTGGAAAACCTCATTCACAATGGGTTGCTAGGCAGCCTCAAAGAAACTGGGAGTTCTGTTTTAGACTGCAAGACTATCGCTTGACCTTCATCTCTTCTACAGTTTGCTCCAGCTTTACAAGGGTCTCATCCGCCCTTGTATGGAGTACTGTTCTCATATCTTGTGGGGGGGGGGGGGGCTCTGGCTTCACCCGGCTTTTGGATAGGGTCGAGTCAAAGGCCAAAAGGCTTATAAACTGTTCTTTTGGTGCTTTATCCTATTCTTAGGCCCCCAGCGGCAAGTGCTCGAGGGAACTCTCCAACTCGCGTACACCACCTTTACGACGCCCTCGTAGCAACAAGGATGCTGTATCTGTGTTGATTTGTGTTGATTATTGGTAATTCAGGCTAGTTCCGCTGTGGTGCTTCCTCCCTTCCCGCCACCTCTGTTCTGTGGAATTCTTTTCCATCTTCTGTATGTCCTGCTGAATTTAATCTTCCTCACTTTAAAGCCTGCGTCTGTGCTCATCTGCGTAATTTGAGCTAGAGGGTGAACTTTTGAGCTTACTACACCCCCTCCTTGAATAGGGCTCTGACTGTGAGTGGTGGTGACAACTGTAAAAAAAAATCCTTAGGTGGGCAGATGTGGCAAATGAACTAAATCCCCTACTCACTCCATCCAAACAATCATTCAGATTATCCCAGAAAATTGCACTCTTCAAAATTACTCTCAGATGGACCATATGTCGCAACCACACATACTTTTACTTATTCAAACTTAAATTTAACCTTTAGAATTCTAGCCACACACACAAAATCTACCATAGCTCTCTACCACAAGTCACTTATCAGAATTGCAAATCTTTCTATCCCCCTCTCATTCCTTTCCACACCAACACAAACACATTTCACACCACACCCACTCATTTTACACCAGTTTCCTTCCAATTCCATTTGTTTCAGACAGCTAGGCAAATCAAATTTGCCCTTTTCTAAATACATCAGGATCAACCTCGGCTCACTCAAACATTTATTCCTCTTACATTCCTGTATCATACGATTCAAACATTTTCGCCGAAAGATAGGACGCCGATGACGGCGTTTCTGAGCCATGCATAGCATTCCTGGCAAAAAGATAAGTGGTAGTGGCCAGCAACCCATACACCACCATCACTTAGTTGCCTTCTACGACACGCAAGGACATACGATGTCGGCAATTTTTTTCCCCCCACACATTAGGGATATAAGGGATAGATGGTCTGTAAGATGTTGTCTAGAAGAGGGTTGTGGATATAAGTATGTGTATATGATGTGTGGATAAAAGATGGTGCTCTAGATGTCTGGAGTATGAGTGTGAATATGAATGCAGAACAGAAAGGTGAACCATTAGGCATGGAATGTCAACATACCTTAATCAAAATGGTATCTCTCTTTTTT
>JABUQX010028376.1:12500-26778 GCA_015478945.1 Trachelipus rathkii | reverse complement strand
CCGAATGGCGTTCGAAGAAATTCGTAAAGACCGAAAGGAGTGATAATGGCAGTCTTAATGAATGTCGTCCGGATTGACCGGAAGCGGAATTAGAGAAAAATATTGCGAAGAAATTAAGTCATTTTTTACGGAAGATGGTACAAACCGAGAGATGGATGTGAAAATCCTGTTAAATGTAGGTACATTATAAACGGATCCGGGCGGGTGATTGCATATTAGGCAGCGATAATCGCCGGCGGGCGATAGGCCCCATGGTACTTGAGGAGAACCATATGTAAATGGAGAAGCCTTAGTCAGACTTGAGAGTTCGTATATAGCCCTTCTCTAAGAGGATTATGAATTCTAGTTACGCAGCTTTGAGTTTATTTGTGTGTGTGCAATAGTGCGTGCGTGAGAGAATGGAGGTCTGCGGAAGTTTCAATGTTGATGCAAACGACATTGTGTCTTATGTCCTATATAGCATAGTGTACCATCGGAATTACTAAATCAGGTAATTAATTAATGATTCAAAAAATTAATTCATTAGATGGAGAAAGGATGTATGCCCCTGATGAGGCAGAAGCACGAGATACAGCGGGATGAGAAATGTGTCTCAAAATCAATGACGCGGTTGTGGTTCATGTCTACAAGAAGGTTGAAATGTGACAGAAAATCGGCACCTATTATTGGTAATGTGACGTCGCTATCGATGAAGTCCCATATAAGTCACGACGAACGACTGAGCCGATTAAATGAGTCGTTTTAGTTACATAAGGTGTTGGATGTCGGTGCCATTGCGGCGCGTTAAAGAGCCGGATGGTTCTGGAGCTTGAGTTTTCCCGAGGATGGAACGAGGTACAGCTGAAATTGAGCTCCCACTATCTACGAGATAAGATAGTTTGGTGGAGGGATCGTAAACACAAAGCAAGTTGGACGCTTTTGAAGCCACCCCGAGCGTATTTACGGAGTGGTGTTGGAGTTTTTAATTTCCCGAATGTGCAAGGCTTAAACCATGAACCGTGTGGATTGATCTCCAAAACAACGCTGATGATTTCTACAATACCCTGCTGGGTTTATGTGAGGAAATTGAACCAAGCTGAGAATAAAACAGAGAAGAGCGAACTGACAGCGAAGGAGTAGTGAAGCACTGATGATGAACGTCGGTTGATAGTAGGAGACGAGAGTTATGACCGTTAATTGTAATTGCAGATAAGTATTTGGTGCATTGGAGAGGAGGCTGGGGTATGAGGATATGGAGAGAGGCTAGGGGGTGATTGAGGGGATTTGCAATAATATGAGAGGAGGACTGGAGATTACTGTTGTTGAGATAAGGAGGGGGAAGGAGGCAGGGGGGGAAGGAGAGTGGAACGCGTTTTCCAAAGTTCGCATTTCAGCAGTTAAACCATGATGGTTTCTGCAACCTTAAGTTGTGATCAAGTGAAGAATTTTCGTGTGCGACGGGTTATGTCGAAGTGCATGACTTGACTCAATCACATGCGAAAGTTGACGCTGTGTTTAAGTTATTATAGTGATGGACCGTGATTGCGAAAACTTTGTGAAGTAGTGTTGCTGTTGCGTAAGAGGTTCGCTTTTACAAAACTCTTCCTGCATAAGTAGCGAGTTTGCTTGCAGTGAACAGTTGATCGACGTGCTAAACGCAGTTGCATCTCTGTAGAAATTTTTGTAGAAGAGATGGCGGGAACAAATTATGTAAATACAATTTACATTACGGGAGGACATCAAGGAGATTGAGCCATATCAGATAAACAGGAATTGAGGGTAAGACGAATCACCAGTGAGGCCTCCGGTTAGGGGGGGAAAAAAGGTTTTTTTTTTTTTACCTTTTTCAGCCATCGGGTTTCTCAGCCGGTTTAAAAAGTCGTTTTAAGTTGGGTGGTAGCCGGATTAGGTTGTGAGATGTAAGAGTACTAAAAACATCTCTTAGGCGCTGTAAAACGCGGAACGCAATTAGTTTAAGAGGTGCCTAAGCGGGCAGTTCATTCGTGACTCGAGCTGGAGCTCGAGCAGCGTAAAATGTTAGATCCAAATCGTTATTAACAAACCTTACCCGTATATACACCAGATGTTTCCCTGTTCTGAAAGCAGGCTCGTTGACAGTATAAACATTGATATTTTAGTATTTGCGCGTCAGAGGGAACATGATTTGTAAATGTAATGTAAAATCGACATTGTAAAAAAAGTTTTATTGAAAACAATATTACGAAACAAAAAATATGCTTAAGATGCGATTTGCACACTAAATATGATAAAAATGTTGGTCAGAGCAGCAAATAAACAGGATAATACTACAAAAGGTTATACCAGGATTGAGGAAAAATACTTAATAACGTCCGCATTGTACGGGCCAAATGATTTAAAATAAGTAATTAAAATTGAAAAATGAAGGATTTTGACTGTTTAAAATTTGTTAAATTGTTCCGTAAAATAGATTAATTTTTTGTATATTATAGAAATTAAACTTCTGCTTTCAGGATGTGGATCCGTGTATGTCCTTGTGGTTTGTAGACAACTGGCCGGGAATTAGACGAGCGGGCAAAAGTCCTCCAGGTCACCTGTTCACGTTGAGACGTAACGGTGGAAGAAGGCTGACGGGTAATGACACAACTCTTGGTCAGAGGCATAATCTATATGAAACAACTTATACATAATTAATGATATGGAAACAACATTAACAATAATATAATAATATAATAATAATAATAATAATATAATAATAATAATAATAATAATAATAATAATAATATAAATATAATAAATAAAGATAATAATATAATCTAATAGAAGTAAATAAATATTAAAGTTATGCATGAGAATTCAGTTTTCTGTTTATATTTTGACATTTTTTAAGGGAAACGTAATTACATAAAATATATAAAATCTTGAACGTAAGTCTTTTAGTATAACCAATAATTTATAAAAAGGTTATTTAAATGTAAATAAATATAATGTATAATAAAGATTATTTTATATGTAATGTTTTTCACTAATATAAGCATGCAGCACAAAATAGAATTATTTAGATACACGAGATTCAATATGATACACAAGAGCTAGGTTTAGCAATTAACGTACCTTGCTAACAATCGAGGGGAAAAATGTTGTAACGAAAGTTTCAATAGCACAAAATAATATAAAAGAAGTCAGCGGTGCTTCATAAACAAATGTGAAAAGGATTTGGTAAACTGTTTCTGAGATTACACTGAGCTTGGCAGTTTTTCACGAAAGAATTGAAAAGCTTCTTGAGGAGAAATGGCGGCTGTTGTTCTATCGAAGAAAACGAGATTTTCTGTTCACGTGACGAGGAAGACGACAATAATGAAACTGTCACTCCAGTAATAAATAATAATATATATATATTATATTATATATATATTATATATATATATATATATATAATATATATAATATATATATATAATATATATAATAAGTATATATCTATATTATAGTATATATATATATATTTATTATATATATATATATATAATGGTGATAATTGTTTAAAACTACAACTGATATCTCGAAAACGCTACAATAGACTACAGGAAAGGAATACATTGTGGATTCCTAGGTAACATTTTAGTGCTGAAATGTAAAAAAAAAAAAAGAAAAAATTTAAAAAAAAAAAAATTAAAAAAAAATATATCTCAAAAACTACAATAAGCTACAGCGAAAAGGATACATTTTTGGAATCCTGGTAAAATTTTATATAGAAAAATAACAAAATTTAAAATAAAATAAAAGATTGTTAATAATTATAGTTAAATTATGATTAGAGAGCTATTTAGAGACTTTAGTAGGTTATTCGTTAAAACTAAATAGGACTTCTATTAAGTATTTGCTTTTTTTTTAACTAAAGAATACCCAAGGGTATACCACACGATGGCAGTGTCGGATGGTTCTCGCTCCAGGAACGCCGGTAGTAGACTAATCTCCCCCCTCCGCGGAGGTCTCGGACCGCCTCTTTGGTATGTTGGTGACGCGGAGGTTCCTTCCGCCCCTCCCCTACGGGTATGGAGAAACGTCCCCCCCCTGTGTTCCCCGTCCGCGCGAGCCCTACATTGCCGTGTAATAACCTTTACAAATAATATATCTTATATCATTAATATATATATATATCCTACCCTATATATATATATATATATTTAATATATATATATATAATATATATATATATATATTTATTATATATACTTATATATATATATATATAAGTTATATATTATAATTTTAGTATATATATATTATAATAATATATATATAGTATATAAATTATATTATGATCTAAGTATACATGCGGTAAAGTAACTATATCCCCTAGTAGCAAAAAAAAAAAAAAGCCGTATACTTATTTAATTTTATATATTTTATTTGCTTTTTTCTTAATTTATCCTAACTAAATTTTACAAGGATCTCAATAAATTGTTATTCTATTTCGCTGTCAGATATTGTAGTTGTTTGAGATTGATTTTTTTTGATTCTTTTTTTTAGTTTTTTTTTCTTAATAACCTTATTCTAACCCACTTCACTGATTATTACGCCAATTCCCTATATTCTTTTCCCTGTATCTACAAAAAAAATTGTTGAACTACAACTCGATAAAATAAACCAAATAGTAGTTAAACCATTATACTATTATTATAAATAATACTATATTAGTATAAATATATATAGATTGATATATTACTATTATATATTATATATATATATATATTATACTATATATAATTATATAGTATCTTTGAAAATTATTATTCTATATATATTCACCTATCATATATTTATATCAATATATAGCTAATTAATATATGGTAGCTCAGGTATCCAGCAAACATCAGATCTCAAAAACCGTACAACAGGCTACCAGAAAAGAAATTGACATGCTGGAATGTGGATCAATTTTAGTGCGGGAAAATTTGTAAATAAATAAAAAAATTAAAATAAATAAAAAAAAATATATCTCAAAAACTACAATACTACAGGAAAAGCGAATTACATTTTTAAAAATCCTGGTGCAATGTTATGGATAGGAATGAATGTTAAAAATAATAATAATAAAACAACGATTATTGTTAATAATTATAAGTAATATGAATATGGTAAAATGCCTAATTAGAGACCTTTTAATGGTTACTCGTTAAAATATAGGGACTTTCTATTAGATATTTTGCGTTTTATTGCTAAAGAAATATTCCATAGGGCTAATACCGCACACGATGGCGAGGCAGTCGGGGTCTATCGGCCTTCCCGGGGAACTAGGAAGGTCAGGACTATTCCCCACCTCCCCTACGGGGTAGTGGAAAACGTCCCGGCGTTGTTCCCCGTCGGACTCGCGCAACCAACGCTAAATTAGCCGTAGTAATACTTTTTACAATAATATGTGATATAGTTATACTATGGTGCACAAGCAACCCGCCCCAAAAAAAATAGGCAATTTTATAAATGGTTTAATTTTTTTTTTTTTTACATATTTCCTAACAAAATCTTTTACAAAGGATTCACAACAAATTGTATTTCATTTCCTTAAGTTAGCTTTTGTAGGTTCGAGATGGTATGATTTTTTTTTTCAGTTTCTCAGGTAAAATTTTGCAAGATTCCAGCAAGGATATCCGTTTTCCGTTAGATGTCTGTAAGTTTTTGAGATATGTATTGTGGCTCTTCTAACATATTGATAATATTTATAATATATATTTATAATTACTAATATATATATATAATTAATTATATATTATATATTAAATTATAACTCTAATATTATATATATATATATATTACTTATATATTATATATATATGATATATATAATAATATTATATATTAATTATATATATGATATTATTATAATATAATAATATATATAATAATATATTACTGAAAGAATAATATATATGATAACGTTATAGTATATATATTTATAATTAATAATATATAAATATTATATACTATTTATATTATATAATATTATTTATATTATAATATATTCATATTATATATATATTTATAGATAATAGTATATATAGTTATTATAATATAATATATATTAGATATTAATATAATATATATATTATATATATTATAATACTTAATAGTATATTGATATACTATAGTATATTAATCTATATAATTTCATATTATTAGACTCGGTACTATAAATATTTCCACCTACATGATGATATATACGATAGTATGATATAATATATAACGTCGTATATGAAATATGTATATGATATTATATAATATATATACTGCATTATCTATATATATATTATTTATATATATAACAAAAATAAGTATATATAACTCTATATAAATATATATATACTAGCTTGGAAGATGGCACGGTACATAAAATATGGTTGGCGGATACCTAGTACATCCCCGCCACTTCGAAGAATAGCTTGGCGATACCATACACGAGGTACTTTGTGAAAGCGTTTGGGCATACGTTACTCAGGTACTGTATCGCCGGGTAGATCGGATACATCGATATACATTATTCTTATATGTCTAAAAAACACTACTGATAATGGGATTTCCATAATAGTTATATATTACTATAAGGCAAATTAGATTTATGTTTGTTTTTCGTGTGGCTATCACTTTAATATGATATATAATTATATTATATTAATTATATATATTATAATATATTACTATATATATATTATATATATATACTTAATATATATATATTAATATTATTATATCATATATATTTATATATATAATAATATATATATATAGCAACAAAAAAATTATCTGTATGAGCATATTATTTATTATTAAACTCAGTTGAAATAAAGGTGCTAGTTAATCTAAATATCGAGAGAGTACTCTCTCTCCGCCTCACATTATCATCAAAGGTTATTTCGCGTATGACACAGTGTATGCGAAATTACGCTGTGAACCCGATTTCTCAAAATAAAACGTGTAGTTTGATGCTGAAATTGCAATTTCCGATATGCAGAAGTGTTATGTAGGTTTTCATTGGACGCTTTCCAAATCAAATAAACGTGGCTATTGTGTGCCTCATTCCGCGACACCAGGTAGCGTGAAATCAAATATAATTGCAAAATACAACTAGTTCAGTATGTATATACGGTGATCAAATCTACTTAAATCGATGTCACATATTGGAGTATTACATCTTTTGAGATATCACATTTATTGAGTTGTTCATCTTTCGAGATGTTCATATTAAGGTCACGTCTTAAACTTATAGAATTTGCACTCGAGTAGATCACCGGGCTCGTGAGTGACGCGAGCTTAGCTCTGATAGGGGGTCTGTTGTCAGTATAATGGTCAATATTCAGGCGGTCAAGCACTAGCGAATGGTATATCGCATGTATCTTATCTCAGCTATTTAATATGTAAACTTGTTTCTCATGTAAGACTCAGATGAGGTGAAACCCTTAATTATAATCTGTAATACACAACAGGGGAACACTGAACGGAATATGGCTGTACGCGTTTATTCTGTGAAGGCAAAGAATGCCCACAAGGAAGCTACGGAAGCGGTGTAATGGACGCTAGATTCCATGATCGTTTGGAGCGCATACACCACGTATATGTACAGAATTGTACACAGTTTTTCAAGAAAAGGTGACCAACTGACCATCTCGCACACCAAGTCATCTCCCACTCGTTACCCCTGACATGGAGTTATGACGTTCTATGAATTACCACGAGAGCACCCAAAACTTACTTAACAGCAGACAGAACGGTACCGTAATTCATAATTATGTACAACATTGTTTCATATACAGAGGCACCACATAGGTGCACGTCTGCTCCGGCAGTCCCGGACGCGTGGTTGTAAGTTCGTGATCCAAGTGTGTTCCACTTGACAATAAAACTTGCACGCGCAGCTTCGTATCTTTTAGTACGGGATGAGCCAGGTTACCAAATTTGCACGATTAATGGTGGAATATATCGTACTGGACGAGGACAGACACCGCATAATCGAGGCCTACAGCACGTGACAACAGGCAGTTTACTCCATAAATGTGTAGTGCGACTGGCTAGATATATGCTGATCGCTGAAATTGTACCATAGAACATAGATTAGCAAATGGAATTAAGAGACTTTCTGGGACACTAACTTTGTCAGACTTCCTTTCTGGTGACGTACCAATTACAGACACGTCAGAATTTTGTACTACCAGCATGAAGGCATGCCAGTAAAATACCGCAAGGGCTTAGCTACATATTATAACGTAACACACCCCGTAGGGTGGATAGGAACATGTGGGTTCTGATATACGTTGGCTCCTAGATACCAGACTTACTCAACTGAAGTGATTACCTGTGGGGCTACCTGAAGAACCGTGTCTATTGGGGTAGCGTGACACAACAAAGGTGGCATCAGTTAATGGACCTACTTAAGTCGAATCACGTCAAGCTTTCGATAGTCGACCCAAAAAAGTAATAACATTGGCAACATGACAAGGTGGATCAGACGGGCTGAAACTTTGCGTATGGAATAAGAACAGACATTTCGAGCACCGCGTATATGATATAACATGCATATACGATGAAGAATGTACTACATAAATTCAGAAGTGCCTAAGGAAAGGTTTCTACTATACCAAATAATATTTTGTATGACGTGCAAATAAACAATGTGCTACAGAGTTATAAGCATCATTTCTATATCAACCATAACTGTTCATGCGTAATACTATTAAATGATACCTAATATTAAAACGGACGCATGTTTATGGGTTTCGGCCCTCATCTCACCATGTTCTAAACCTATATACAACTAACATTGGGTTTGGGTAACTTATCTACGCAGCACACGTATTTCCGCGTAGTATGAGAAGTTAACTACCCATTATGAATCGAGATGACGTCTCTATGAACCCTAAATAATTTCTGCCATAAAATGCAATTAATTATCTAGAAAACCATTCACGTGTTATGTTTAGAATATCACGACAAAGGGTCAACAACATGAAGGCAATTCGCCATTTACTGAGACCATTTTAATCTACAAAGTTTTTAATAATTGGACATCATTACGGCAAATATTCCGTATTTTGCACATAGTCAAGACCACAACACGCGCACACACCACACATACATGCTGGCGTAGCAGATTTCATTTAGGGGGCAAAGGATTGAGTGATATATATATATATATAATTTATATATATATAATATATTATAGTATATATATATATATATATATATATATATTATTTATATATATATATAATATATATATATATAATAATATATATATAATATATATTATAATATATAATTAATATTATTATATATTATATATATTATTTAGATATATATTAATTACGATATATATATATACTATTATATATATATATATATTTACTAATATATATATATTATATTATATACTATATATATATATATATATAATACTATAGCAGGCTTATCAGCCGCAAATGCTATCCGACAATAGAACCATAATGAGAGTTCCAGCGAGAATACGTCTACTGAAGAAGTTAGCTGAAAATAAAGAAAGCACATAGCTAGTTTGACTTTCAAGAAAATATGAAAACGAAACAAATTAAACACTATTAAAAAATGTATGTTTAAAATATGTTAGTAATTAGTAATTGACTCCTTCAGTATCTATCGATTTAAATGTATCTTTTTTTTATCAAGAGTCTTGTTCTACTAATAAACCCTTAAAAAACGTAGCTGGCAAAAATATGTTTCATTTTTTTATTCGCCAGGATTTTAAAGGGGCAAGTGCCCCCCTGCCCCCTGCCTACGCCCTGCGTGACACACACACACAACACACACAATTATATTAATAGTAATATATATATATATATATATATATATATTATTATATATATATATATATATATATTATAATATATAATATTATTATAATATATATATGAGACCTGTTGTGTTATAGGAAGAATGGTCATTTTTGAATTTAAAAAAATAAGTAGAAAAATTGCTAGAGGCATTATTAAATAGATTTTATAGCAACTTAGATGGCAAATAGACACTTTAATGAATTGCATAGTCACAGGAGCTTCCTCCCGAACTCCCACCAACCGTGAGTTGAAATAATAAATATATCTTTAGTACATAAAGTAATATATAAAGACATATAAGTTTAACAAATATGAAGCACCTGCAGGGTATTAGTCGATGAAGGATAAATTTGCATTTTTATTCAGGCTCATTTTCTAAATTTATTTTTTAAAACTTTCGTTCAATACGGATCATTTAAAGATTTATTATAAGATTTATGAAAATCAGTAGTAAATCAGCTTTGGTGTTTCTTATTAATTGATAATATTCGTCCATAAGTATATTAAATATGATATTTGAGCGGCCTGCTTTCATATAATTTAAATTTAAAAGCAAGTTTTACCAACAGGAATAAAACATATTTCATAACTATTTGGTAAAAAAAAAAATTAAATTTTAAAACAAGTACTGTCCTCCCTATTTGTGGTGTTATAATACCCATGTTCTAGGGTACCGGTACATAAAAATTTGATTGGGCGATTACCGTTACAATCTGGACCTTTTCAAAGTGTTGGGCGATACCGGTATCGGTACAAAAGTATCGCCCGATACATGTACCCGGTACATGTTACCGCCGTTACTGCCCATTGTATATATATAATATATATATATATATTATATATATATTATATAATATACTATTATATATATATATATATATATTCATATATATATATAGTAATTACTATATATATTTACTTATATATATATATATACATAGTATATATCTGGTTTCGATTAGTCTATATATATATATATTTTTTATCATAAACCTATATTCCACGCAAAGTAATGTTTTTAATATTAAAGAAAGCATTTTTATTAATCAATTAAATTAATATTTACATTTTTAATTCTAAAGAATGTAAAATTTATTTAACCAATTGTGTAATTTTGTTGTTCGCTGCTCTTGTATATTATAATTAATGAAATTGTGTTTGTTCATTCACGGAAATGCACTCATAGAAAATTCTGAAAGCTCAAATTTTGATAAGAGATCAATTTAAGGGCGCATACAAATGTTAAATGTTCTTAAATTCGCAACTTGTCTACATTGCAGAATGATTTTAGTTCACGAATAGGTGTGTTTTTTTCAAATGAAGTCTCGTATGGTAACTCATAATATTGAATAAAACCAAAAACATTACTATATCACTGGCATATCCAGGGGGCATAAAGGGGCTAACAGACCCCTCACCTTGGCAAAAAAATAACATCCTTTGCGGTGAATTTCGCTGAAACATACTGAAAACAGTGAGATATAGGAGGAGACTAAGAAGGCTGTAACCTCCCTCCTCCAAAATTTGGTTTGCTGCAAATTTTACAATCTATATCACAAAAAATTGAAATAGCGTGATATTCAAAAAAGTTTACAATTGAGATCTTCTTTTATTATATATATATTAGTATATAATATAAATATATATATTATATATATATATTCATATAATATATATATATAATATATATATATATATAATATATATATATATATATATATTATATTATTATATATATTATATATTATAGATAATATATATATATATATATATTTTATTTATTTTTTTTTAGGTAAATTTATCGTATTTTCATTTTCCTCATTCAATAAATAGATTTATATAAATATGTCAAGGAGGAGATATTATATAGATATAATTCGATATATATATATATATATATATATATAATATATAATATAAATATATATATATAATATAATATAGTATATTATAGTATATATATATATTTATAGTATATATATATATAGATATTTAAGTGTCTAAGCTGACTTCATGTTAACTAGGAGAACAACAGCACCTTACAGTTAAGCATACACATTGTTGCTATGCAATGGCACAGAAAAAAAAAGACTTTGACCGCAAAAAATAGGGCGCCCGAGGTAATGGTGTTTAAAACAATAAACGAATAACCACGGAGGCTAGACCACCCGATGTCAGGAGTCTATGGAGTTCTCGGGCCTCTAGGTGGACATACGAGGGGGCTAATCCCCCCTCCGGGATGGTTCCGGAACCCCGCTCTTTGGTGTTACTTGGTGTCGCGAGGGGTTCCTCATCGACCATCCCCTACCGGGTTATATGAATCATTCCCCCTTCCGTCTCTTCCTAAAAGGTAAACTCCTTTTTTAGGGGCTCGAGCCGAGCCCCCTATATATGTTACATGATATATATAATTATATATATATATATAATTATATATAGTATATATATATATATATACGAACAATATATATATATATAATAATATATATATAACTATATATTATACTACTTATATATAGTAAATAATATATGTGATCTCGTACTTGCCCCTAGTGTAGTTTGGCATCTTATCGTACATAGAATATAAAAAAATACTGTACCTATTTCCTTAAAAAATTGTAGCCATTTGCCATATATTATTTACCTGCTTTGTGTCTTGTAAAATGCAATGAAACAATGCTTTAGGAGGCTTTTTAAGGGCCATGTCTCATTATAAATTAGTGTATTAATGACATAAATTAAATTTAAAAATTCAGCTAAATAAATAACACTAAATCTTTTAATTTAAAGTTTGCACGCACAGCGAACTCAACTTAAATCCATACCAGTCAAAATCCGAGAATAGCGATTAGGTTTTGTTTATTAATAACATTCATCAATATATAAATTATATATTATATTATATATATTAATACTATATATATATATTAATATATAGTTAATATAGATATATTAAATATATATATAATAGTAATATATATATATATATATATATATGATATAATATTATTATATATTATAATATATATATTAATTAATTTATATAATATGATATATAATTATATATATAAACTATCACTATTATATATAATATATATATATATTCTATAATAATTTATATAATATATATTATATATATATATAATATTATATATATCTATAATTAATAATATAATATATACATAATTATATATATATATATATAATATATATAAATATATTTTTATTATAATATATTATATATAATATATATTATATATAGTAGTAAGAATACTTTCAGGAATAAAAAATATTCAATTTTATTACCGTTTCAAAAGAAATATCAAATACAAATCTAAACGTTGATGGAAAATAAGCATATATATATATATATACGTTATATATATTTATACTATATATATAGTATATAATTATATTATTATATATATATTTATATATATAATATATAAATATATTATATATATATATATGGACAAAGTTACTTAACGCCACACGGAACGGGAGCGGATCAAAAAATATTTTCACAGTAGGATCTATGATACATAAATAGATGTTCTAGGGTCGAAATGATTTATTTTTTTATTTGTTTACTTCTTCTAGGGCATAAATATAGTTAGATCATAGTTAGGTTAGGTTAAGTTTTAGGTTAGGTTAGGTTAGTTAGGGTTAGGTATAGTTAGTTAGGGTTAGGAAAAATTCATTAGTCGACCCTAAAACATATTAGTATCTAGAGGCTACCTGTGAAAATTTTCTTTTTTGAATCCGAGCTCCCTTCCGTGTGTGGCGTTAATGTAAACTTTTACCTATATAGTATAATTAATTAATATATAATTAATATATATATATATTATATATATATATATAATATATACTATATATATATATATATAATATATATCATATATTAGTACTTATAGCTATATATAATTACTCTTATAATATTTATATATATATATATATATATATATTATATAATATATATAATAATATATATATATATATATATATATATTATATATAATATAAGTATATATATAATATATATCTAATATAATATTATATTATATATATATATATATATATATATATATATATATAGTTATATACTATATATATATATATATATTATATATTATATATATATATATATATATATATAATATATATATATACGTATATAGTGCCAGCCTTAGAAGAGCCACAATTGAATATCTCAAAAACTACAATAGACACAGGGAAAAAGGAATACATTGTTGAAATCCTGGCAAAATTTTACCGAGAAAAAAAACTGAAAAAAAACATAAATAAAAAAAAGTAAAATAAAAAAAAAATCATATCTCGAATTAACTTACAATAGCTACAGCGAAAGAAAATACATTTTTGGAATCTTGTAAAAATTTTAGTTAAGAAATGTAAAAAAAAAAACAAAAAAACAAAAATTAAACATAAAAATTGGCTAT
>JABUQX010028376.1:0-7500 GCA_015478945.1 Trachelipus rathkii | reverse complement strand
TATTTATACTAATAAACCCTTAAAAAAGTCATCCTTGGTAACATGTATAGGGTTCATATTTGTTTTATTTCGAGACTCCAAGAATTTAGAGGGGCGCAAGTGCCCTCCCTGCCTCCTGTATCGCCCATATATATATATATATAATTATATATATATAATATATATATATATATATAATAATATATATATATATATTATCTATATATATATATATATAAACTATACATAAACCTACTTAACGAGACACGGAACGGGAGGTCAATAATCGAAAATAAAATAAAAAATTCAGGCTAGCCCTTATGATACATCAATAGATTGTTCTAGGGGCAAACTGGGTTTACAGGTAAGGGTTTGTTAGGGTAGGTATTAGGGGGAGGTTAAGTTATTAGGTTTGTTAGGGTATGTTATGTTACGTTTACGTTTACTTAACGTTACGTTACGGTCTTACGTTACGTTACGTCTCCAACTACGTTACGTTTTACATTCTAATATATATACTATAATATATTCTCTATTATTATTATATATATATATTAGCTAATATAATTATATTATATAAATTGGTCTTATGTTAGCTGGTACTCAGCTACTGTATATCACAGCTATAATATCTATGATCAAATATCACGTATGCAAGTATCTTGTGTTATGTATGTAACGTTAGAGTCTTGTTTCGTATGTGTTCGCAATAGTCCGCTACCGTCAATTTGAAAACACTTGAACATAGGATAAATAATTTGTGGGCAGTAACGCTTCGTTGGGACAGGATGTCAAGAGAAGATTCTCGGGAGGTAAAGGGGTGAGATGTCAACGTCGTGGAAAGGAAGCTCTTCGATCTGCGCCTACGTTAATCTCATTGTTTATCTCAATCTGAATCTACGCGCAGGAAACTAGATAGAAACCACAGCGCAAACAAAAAGAAAAAAAATTCTTTTACAACTTCTATTTCAGTTGCTGAAACATGGTCTTAAGTATTTATTACTTCGGTTGATTATCCCTTAGCCTGTCAAGAATATTACTCAGATAGTTACAAACTTTGTTCGCCGTTGTTAAGTAATCTGTTTACCATAATATTATATATACGTATCTAATTTCAATTAAATATAATATTATTATTATATATGAATATCACTTATATATCTATATATATATTATTATATATATATATATATATTATATATATAGTAGAGATATAAAAATTATTTATTATAGGTATATAATAATTATATATATATATATATATATATATATATATATATATATATATATATTGTGGTAGGATGACTTTGTATAAATTACGAACGAACTAAAATAATCATTGTCGGTTATGACTTTTACGAAAAGTATGACTATCCTTGCTAAGTGGTATCGCATTGAACCGTGGTCACTAGTTTTAAATACTATCTAGGATGGTGACGAAAGGAAGAAGAAAGTGATAAAAAGTAGCTTATTAAAATATCATCCTTACTGTTTTGCTAAGTGTTATCGTATAGGTCCCTTGAATGGGTAAGTTAAGTTTTGAGTTATGTTATAGGCAGATAGTATGGAAATAACTTGTGTATATGGAAGGGTTGGTACGAAAATATAAAGTTTATATTTTTGTATTATATGATTAGTTTTATTATTATGTTTGTCATTATCATGGATATTGGAAATGCTGGTAACCTATTATTTCATGATTGACTTTGCACCAGTGCGGAGTCTGCTACACCAGTATAGATTGATATGAGCTTGCTAGGCATCATCGTGGGTTCATCAGCGTGGAGATTGCGTCGGAGTCCTGTTTCTCCACACTAGATGATACAACGGAGAATGAATGTATCCAGGAAACGCCATCGGTGATGAAATCTGACCGTTTGGGTAGAAAACTGATTCGGAAAATGTTAGTAGTTAGCAACAGATATCTGACCTATTTTCTAGCATGCCTTCTATCCCCTACCCCCATTTTCTAGCCTATTTCTAGCTTTTCTAGCTCATGGGGTATGTATGGTGTCTAACCCTATGTTTTGAAGGTCTGCGGATTGATTCCCGTGGCTTATGTGCGGCTCGGAGGTGTCCTTAAGGTGCTAGGGCGGTACGGTGAAAATTTTTTTACTTGGAATTCTCCAAATGTAGCCTCGGAAACAGGACGGATTCAAAGACGATGACCCTTTAACCGAAAACGGAACAAGAATTTGACCGCGCTTAAAATGAGTAACTAGAATATACACTGTAGAGATGAGGAGGAGGAGATTTTGGAGGTGATGAGAGTGAAAAATATACAGCAGACGTCATGTGTATGGCGAAGATGAGAATTGGGGTGAAGAGAGCGGAAGAGATTTGGAAGACGGTTATGTTTTGATGTTTGCGGGGGAGGTGGGAGGAGGATGCAGAGATGGAGTTGCCATAATCATGGGGCCGAGGTTGTCTCCTTACATTCTAGAGTTGCGGCTGATCAATGAGAGATTAATGGTATGAACACTGACCCTGGGATACAAAAAAATATATAATCTTTGAGGATTGCGCTACACATCAGGCATGTTCACAGGAAGCGAAGGATACCTTCATAGAAAAACTGGAAGAAGTGTATGGAGAAGATGAAAACGCGGTGATTCTAATGATGGAATATTTTAATGCTAGAGTGGGAATGGAGAGAGAGTGAGAATGAGTGGAAGAGTTGATCGGACTTTTTGAAGAGGAAGTGAGAAATTTAGAAGGTGAGCGATTGATAGATATGTGTGACAGGAATAACCTTAAAATAATAAGACTTTTTTAAACATAGATAAACACACACACATACTGTATACACAAGATATAGACGGAACCAAAGATCTGTGATAGACTATTTCATTTCATCAGATAAGAGGATAGTGAATAACGTGAAAGTAATTGTTGGGGTTTCTTTGAACGTAACGTGGATCATCGGATGTTAGTGGAGAAGGTTAAAGTGAAAAACTTCCGAAAACAAGCCGTGTATAAGAAAAGGATCATAGAGATAAAAGAGTCTAAGAGTGGCTCAGTCGTTAGAGCAACAGAGTCGCATGGCAAGGGCCCGGATTCAATCCCTAGTCAGGATCCTAGGTAGAAATTACTTAGAGAAGTTCCCCTCCTAGAATAGGGCTATGCCCGTGAGGTGTAACCTTTAAAAAAAAAAGTGAGTGTGGAGTGGTGAGGAGGAGTGGTCAAAGGTTGATGAGTGTTTGAAGGGGGTGGCGGTGGAGGTTCTGGTGAGGAGTGGATGGGGAAAGGAAAGAAGAGACATACACCGTGGTGGATTGAGGAGGTAAGGGAAGCGATAAAACAAAAACAAAAAAGATGAGAACATGGCTAAGGAGAAGGATACCGGAAACAAGAGAAGAGTATGTAATCACAAGAAATGAAGCAAAAATAATAAAAAGAAGAGCGATGAGAGAGAGAGAGAGAGAGAGAGAGAGAGAGAGAGAGAGAGAGAGAGAGAGAGAGAGAGAGAGAGAGAGAGAGAGAGAGAGAGAGATGTTGGAGGAAGATCAAAGAGGAAATAAATCTTTGCTGTATGCTCTAACAAAATCTTACAGGAAGGATAAAAAAAAATAGCAAAAAATGCGGAGGGAGAGGTGATGGTGATGGTGATGGTGATGGTGATGGTGATGGTGATGGTGATGGTGATGGTGACGGCGGAGAAAATAAATGAGAGATGAACTGGAAATTTTGAGAATTTGTTGAACGTGGAGAGGAGTGCTGGGGGAGGAGGATGAATTGCGGATCCAAGAGGAGGAGCAGGAGGAGCAGGAGTAGGAGCAGGAAGAGGAGCAGAAGGCTGTTGTAAGGATGAAAAGCAGAAAGGCGCCTGGTGAGGATGGTGTGGGTAAAGATCTGGTGAGGGAGGCGGGGGTCAAAACAACTCAATTTTTTGGGGGAATATCTGCAGCATTATCACTATCGAAGTTTTTACTAGAAATCACCAGTTTTTCCGCCATATGAAATTTTATGTCATAGCTCAATTCATTATCAAATAAAGAGAATAAGTAGAGATGATTCAGAAATTTATATCCGCTATAGGTGTAGCGGATATCCACACATATGCGGATATCCACATCATTTTTCTCAATCCGTATTCGCATGAATTTTTTGGTAAATAGCGGATAGTATTCATCTGTGAATTATGAGAAACGTGTGTGTGCACTTACTTATATATATATATATATATATATTATATATCTATCTATATATATAATATATCATTTATATGTATATATATATAATAATATATATATATAATTATATATATATATATATATATATATATATATATATGATGCTAGAGAAAGGAAGTGTATATATATATTTATATATATATATATATATATATATATATATATATATATATATATATATATATATATATATATATATATATATATATATAGTTCTATATATATATATATATATATATATATTAGGGTGCCACTTATTTTTCAATTTTTTATTTCTTTTCGGGAACCATGCTAAGTTTGTTCCTTTGCATGTGTAGGTAACCTCTGTTAATTTTCAAGTCAATAAAATTATATTAATTAACCCGTGACGACTTGCCCTTGATGTTTCCCTCGAGATGTTGAAAGCAAAGAAATTAATGATACAATTATTAACTGAGTATGTACGATTTCTTCTATTAAAATTTCCAAATGTAGAATTTTAATTGGTTAATAATGATAAAAGTATATATATTTTTTATTAATTTGCAATTTTTTTGATCTTATAAAAAATATAAACTGACTTCTAAGTGTTTGTAAGTTGGCATTTGGGAACTTTCTACGGTAGTCCTCAATAACTTGAATAAAGAGCCTAATTAGACAAGTGCCATTTTGTAAATGCATATTCAAATGTTAACACAAAGTATACATGATTACTTACTATCAAAAGATATGATTTTTGTTCGTCATCTTTTGTTATTATGCTCTTAAAATCTGTAACAAGTTTAATTCCCCTTTCTGCTGCATCATTTACGACTTTTACATTTCGTATTAATTCCTTAGCCTTCAGGTAAGGTGCAGTGCCTTCCCAATTCGCTGGATGTAGTTTCAAAAAGTCTTCTTTTATGTTGAATCTTTTGAATAAGTTTATAGAATTTTCAGTTATTAGCTGAGTGAAAATAATATAATTTGATTGTGATAAAAATCTTTTAACATCAGAACTTCTTATAATCAATTTTTTTTGGGGATATTTGCAGCATTATCACTATCGAAGTTTTTACTAGATTTCAACAGTTTTTCTGCCATATGAAATTTTATGCCATCGCTCAATTCATTATCAAATAAAGAGAAAAAAATACATTCCTCATTCAAGTAGTAGAGATGATTCAGAAATTTACTCACTGCCTTATTAGAGCTATTTTCATTTTTATAATCAACTAGCAATCTCAGGAAATTTATATCAGTTAGAGGAGCCTAACCAGTAACTGCAGTAACGGTTTACCATAAAAGTAATAATCTCGAGCAATGTGTCAGACTCTTCTGGTTCATGCACCGGAAAAAGAGAAATAATATATGAATATGACGCAAGTCGAAAAGAAAGCCCAACCTTACCCCTCCCCCCTTTATACCTTTTGGTTGAGAGCTCGTCCCACCCAGAAAATCCACCCTAGAGCTTCAGGGGACCGCGATGGATCCTCACTATGGCATCTCGTCAATGTGGGGTTCATCCCTTGGCCCAGGAGGGCCACAACCATATCCCCTCACAAAACCACGCCATTCACTCCTGTTATGCACCTTTCTTCGCGTCTCTGCCAAACTCACATTCCTCTCCTCCAGGCATTCTTTTACTGACTCAATCCACTTTTTCTTCGGTCTCCCAGCCGGTCGATTCCCAGCACACTCACCACCATACATCCGTTTAACCAACCGACTATCATCCATCCTTTCCACATGAGCAAACCATCTCAACATACTTCCATTCATTCTTTCATTTACCCCTTTCTTCACACCACACAACTCACTCCCTAATACGTTCATTCTTCATTTTATCAATTCTTCTCACACCTTGAAAATCGAAGCTCGGAGTCGAGTCGGGGAGTCGGTAATTTTGAAAAGGGTGGAGTCGGAGTCGGTAATTTTCAAGAGGTCGGAGTCGGTAACTTTCAAGATAGTAGAGTTGGAGTCAGAAAAATTTGAACTGACAAAGTTATGAATTGTGACTCTGACTTCTATCACTTCATACAAGTTTGACTTGCGACTTCCGCTTCACAAAATGCAATTGCAAACTTCGAAGTTTTTTAACGTACACCTTGTTTCAATTTGGATTATATTCTAATAAATTCAACCTTCAACCTTATACCATCTGTATTTAAGATTCTGAAGAAATAAAAGACTCCATGGTACGAAGAGAAATTTCTCTCATTGACAATGATATTCTACTAGCTGCTGTTTATATTATTCTATCTACAGGGTAAACTAAACTGAAAATCAACAACAAAAAGCTAAATCTGCACTTTTCAACGTGGGCCATTTTGTTTTAAAAGGGTTGCAGGAAGTTCAAGAAGAAAAGGATACATCTGAATATATTGTGAGGGATGAAACTACAACTATCCCCGGCCAGCATCCCGAAGAGTTCAGGCATGTAACTAGAAAACTATAACATTTACAGGAAAATAAATAACATTTTTGATTTCAGGAAGTAATTTCCATCGAGAAACTTAAAAAAAAATTTATTTTATTCTAATATTTTATTAATAACTCTTAAAATTTAGTATACACACAATTTTTGTGCAAGCTCTGGATTGACCTGAAAGCTGCAGTAGTCTCGGGAGCAAAAGTTGCCAATACCGTTTTTTGAAGAAAAGTTTTTTTCTTTTATATCCTTTTTAGGGGGTTCGAGCGACGGAGGGACAGAGGGGGGGACAAGTCCCCCCCGTCGTCCCAGTAGGCCGAGAAACCCCGACTCTATCTATCGTTTTTGTTTACCGGTGTTCGTCCGTTTTAAAAAAAAAATTAAATTTGCAACTTTCCGTGCATATCGGGAGTAGTCCACTTTTCCATCAACCCCAATACAGAGTAATTTTTCAACAATTTTTACAATTTTAATCTTTTTAAAAAGCGTTATTTTTTTAATTTTTTTTAATTTCCGGGGTAAAAATGTCCCCTTAATTATAAAATATATTTATTTTCGTGTAGTTTTATGTTTTTTTAGTTACATGCCTGGCCTTTTCGGGATGGCTGACCACTATCCGCCATTACTAACCTTTCTCAAGTCATTTTTCAGATAGCTCAGAAGATGAGTATGAAAAGCTTCTAATATTGAAGAGGTTTAGTCGAAAGCGTCGACTGGTTCAAGAAAAAAGGTCAAGGTTCTCCTCATCCTTGTACACAATCTTCCATAATTTTAAAACAAAAATTTTTTGCTGCACTGGAAGAAGTTGAAAAAAATTGATGTAACTTCGAAGCTTAAATTAGAAGAGGCCATCGAAAAGTATCCAGACATTATACAAGAAGCTGCAATTGCTGTTACTGCTCTCCCTCCAATAGAATTTAGCGTTGAAGGGCTTTTTTT
>JABUQX010028375.1:25000-30000 GCA_015478945.1 Trachelipus rathkii | reverse complement strand
AATGAACTGCCATTAAGAAATATTTTCAGAAAAATGGACAATGTTACAACTGGACTGAAAAGTTTTAGTGGATCAATTGGGGCAAAGATGTGCAGAAAATTTCCAGGATATCTCTCAGGTAACGTTTGAAGCTGTGGAAACTCCAATTATTGATGGATACGTACCAGAGAAAGTGCTAAAAGAGATGGGCTGGTTATAAAATTGGTCCACTGAATCATGCTAGGTGGTTAACTCTTGCCATACGACTTCTCTGTTTGTACACAAGGGACAAAGAACCAAACTTGTGTTTGAAAAAGTTGGTTCAATTTATTGTTCAGGTTTATGCTCCTGCGTGGTTCGAAATAAAGGCATCATCCAAACTGCATGATGCTCCTCGCATATAAGACTGAATCTTCTCACGTACAGTGATGTGATAGCCATTGCAAAAAAGAACATAGAATGCTTTTTATCTTCTTTCTGAAAATTTCCTATATGTAATGGCAAAAGATGAAAAACTTTTCATAAACCTTGGTCTTTAATCTATACTCCATATTAGAAAAGGTAAATTTCTAATCACTTAACATAAATATACCATAAAAACATAATAAATAACAAATAATAATAAATGTATCGTTCACATTTAACTTTTTAAATAACCTTTTGCATTAAAATATTATCATAGAAATTTAATATCTTTGTGCTTACATTTGCAGAAGGTAAGTTGATCAGAAACTTGTGAAGAGTATTCCATGGTTGAATTGGAATGCCAAATACTGGTGGGAATTTATCGACCTGACTGTCAATGACGATGTAGAATCACCAACCACACGGCACTTTTTCGATGCCGAAATCAATTCATTTACTGACAACAATATAAAGCCAGATATTCCAGACATTCCATCTCACTCTCAGAGCGTTGGAAGAAGTGTAAAATTAGTAACGGAGGCTTCAAATCATGTGTACGGATTTGAGAATCGACACAGATCCATCTTACTAAAGTACTAAGCAGAAACATGCGTCAGCCATTTATGTCAAAAGGACATTATCATCAGTCATAGATGACATATATGAATAGGTATGAAAACATTTCAAATAACGTTTGTTTGAATTTTGGCAAAAAATACAATGAAATTGGTAGTAAAAATATATATATGTACTACATGTGTTGCATTAAATATGCATTTAAAAACATATTGCAATTATGTATGGTAGTTATGTTGTTGTTATTATTATTATTATTATATATATATATATATTATAGACATATATATATATATATATATATATATATATATATATATATATATATGTGTGTGTGTGTACTACATGTGTTGCGTTAAATATGCATTTAAAAACATATTATTACAATCCCTTAAGCTTTATTCTACTTTAGGAATAAAATATGAGTAATAATATGTACTTAATGTAATAAAAAGCTATGATGTGAATTTATTACAGAAACTCAGTCAAGCTAAATTAGCATTCTTTATAGCATTCTTTTTCCCTTTTAGAAATATTAAAGATTAAAATTGAAGTTTATTCTCCTAAAGATTAAAAAATTCCCCCAACCTCATTTGTTGTATTTAAAAATTTCATTTTAGGAGCTTTTGAAATAATTTACTCAAAATTTGGATGAACTTACCTTCTTTGCTTAGAAATTCCTACAATAAAGGTAATGATTTAATTTTTTTAACAAAAAAAAAAAATATAGATAGATAGATAGATAGATAGATAGATAGATAGATAGATAGATAGATAGATAGATAGATAGATAGATAGATAGATAGATAGATAGATAGATAGATAGATAGATAGATAGATAGATAGATAGATAGATAGATAGATAGAGTTTAAAAATATTAGAATGGATTGTTTGTTTTGTTCCTTTATAATGACTGGAAATTAAAAACTCTGAAGAACCACGAATGACGTCACCCAAAAATATATTTTAAGTTAAATTTATCTCTTTCTCACTTATTTCTCGATTTGTGGGAGTGAAGAGGGGTATGAAGAAGATATATATATACCCACAAGGAACCTTTTAAATTCATTACAGAAGACTACGCCACCCAAGAGAGAAACGAGGCTCAATTTGATCCCAGCGTCGTCGAAATAGAAGCCCTCGACATGGATGTAGGTGGAATGATATGTGAGGTTGAAGAAAATCTCACAACCGATAGGACTGAAGTTTAGGGAAATCTCGAATACCCATAAATACTACCTTGATGGGTATGAAAATATATATATATATATTGGTGCTATATATATATATAAAGATTGAAGAAGATATATGTTATTGTTATATTATTGTTGTTACATATATTGGTTATGTTATTATTATACATAAAAAATCTACCTAAAAATATTATATTTTTTTTTATATATATATATATATATATATATATATATATATATATATATATATATATATATATATATATATATATATATATATATATATATATATATATATATAATTATATGTGTTTATATATAAAAATATATACTTTATGTATAACAAATTATTTAATTTTACATTTTATTAAATCTCACCCCATATTTATTTTTCCTTAGGGTTAGAAAGTAACTTTTATAAGTTTTGTAAAACTTAATAAAATCTACCACGTGCCCCTAGGGGGTGAAAATTTGAAAAACACCAATTCTTATATTTTTATGGTAGCACTTATATTAAATTTTTATCAAATTATATAATATATTTAAAAGCAAGAGTATATATAATATAGTCTTAAAAGGTTAAATCAATTAAGGAAACCATCCAATATTGAAGATTTCAGCACCCCATTTTAGCCCCACCGAAAAATGGACATGAAATTATTAATTTTCAGACAATTTTGATGGGGAAAAAAGAAAACCGCAACTTTTTATTTTCGGGTGTTTTTCTGTGTCTGTAGTCATTGTTTCAGTATTTTCATTTTTTCAGAACATATTTTTTTTGATATTTTTTCTTATCAACGTCTACAATTTTTTTCAAAATGACTTGAAATATACATAGATGGGTTCATTACCCACAAAATGCACGAAGTAGTTTATTTGATTTTTTGAAAATTGTGCTCAGCAAAGTCGAAATTCAAAACATACTTTTTTTGTTTTTAATTGCTGAGCACAATTTTCAAAAATAAAAAAACAAAATTTAACCGTGAATGGGGAGCGCTATCGCAGCATGATAACGGAATATTTGCTGCCACAAATTGATGCCCGTGTCCTCCGTGAGCCTTGGTTTAAAAAATACGTCGCTACTTGCCATACAGCGTGAGAAGCAATGAACCTATTGAGAAATCATTTTGGTGAGCAATTGATTTCACGTTTTGGACCTGTGAATTGGCCTCCTAGATCGTGCCGTGTGATATTAAACCATTGGATTATTTTCTTTGGGGTTACGTAAAGTTACTGGTCTTCAGGTATATGCCAGCCACCATCGACGCTTTATAAGCCAACAAAACTTGCGTTAATCACGACATACCGGTCGCTATGCTAAAACGCGTCGTCCACGGTTGGACCTTCAGGATGGACAATTTAAACCGTAGTCACGGCCAACATTTAAATGATATAATTTTTAAAAAGTAAATGCCATACATTGTGTTTTCACCATAATAAATTTTCACCATAAGCTTCCAATGATATGAGTTTTATCTACTGTAAAACAAAAATCGAAATGAATCACACTATATATATATATATTAAGTTATTGTTATATATTGTTATATTGTTATATAATTTTATTAAGGTTATTATTAAGTTATTATTATTATACAGGTTGTTGGAAGGTTATAAGAAAGAAGAGCGTACATTATATATATACATATGTTGTTGTTACATATTGGCTATTATTAAGGCGTTATATACATATAAGGTTGCTGGTTGTTGCATGGTAGCATGAAGATACATAAGAAGAGCGGGCTACATATGTTGTTGCTATTGGCTATTACCATACATACTATTATTGCAGTTGTTACATAGCATAGCAATATAGTTGGTTAGTTGGTTATTATATTATATTATACATATATATTATTATATATTATTATTATTATATTATTGTATATTATATATATATATGCATATATATATATATTGTTGGTAATATTATTGTTGTTACATATTATTATAATATTATATATATATACATATATTATATATATATTGGTTATTATTGTTATTATAGTTATTGTATATATATGAAGATATATATATATTACATATTATTTATTATTATATATTATTGTTATTATATATTATTATTTATATATATATATAATATGTTATATATATATTTATATACATATTATTATTATTACTATACATTGTTATTATACTGTTAGCTACAGTCCATAGCAAAGAGCAGTATGAGCAGTATATATATATATATATATATATATATATATATATATATATATATATATATATATATATATATATATATATATATATATATATATATATATATATATATATATATATATATATATATATATATATATATAATGTAAATATACTTTATTAAAATTACTCGTTGTATTCCTTTCATCAGATGAAGAAATTCTTCATTATCTTTAATGATAACTCTTTGTCAGAACAAAGTTTGAATAATTTATAATGCAATTTTCGATTTTTACATTATGAATAAATATTCGAGCTTCATCAATAAATTATTGGAAAATGAATTAAGAATAATGGACTTTCAATTAAAATCAATATATATTATTAGTTGGATGCCATTAAAATAAATTATTACAAGTATCTTACAGTGTTTTGGTGAAATAATAAATATAAATAATAATGAAGATATTTTTATAATATATTTTATACCAATGTATTTAGAGTGATTTATATTTAACATGTCAAAAGATATAATTATGACAGCTAACTACCATATTTAAAAACCGATTTTATACAATAATTTGAACGGATATATCAAAGTGAATAAAAATTATGAACGCCAACAAATTTAACAATTTTTCCGCTAAAAGAAATCAGATATTTATCAACAAAGTTTGGAATCA
>JABUQX010028375.1:12500-20000 GCA_015478945.1 Trachelipus rathkii | reverse complement strand
TTTTTTTTTATACATACATACATATACATATTATAATATAAATATTATTATTATTATATATATATATGCATATACATATATATATATATATATATATGCTATATATATATATATATATATATATATATATACATATGCTATTAAATATATATACATGGGAGTTATTGGTTAAGGTTGCTGCTATATATATAATAGCATATACTTATAGCTGCTAACAGGTTGAAGGTTATTGGCTGGCTATATAGCATGTATTATTACATAGCATATTATAGCAGCATATATATATATATATATGCTGCTATAAGCAATAAATTGGGCTGCATATATATATATGTTATTATTAAAGAGCATATATATACATATATATATACATATATAGTATATATATATATATGGGTTATGCTACATATAAGGCCAAGGCTACATATGTGCAGAGAGTTTGTTTTTGGAAGCCATCCGATGACACTCTCTACGTTGAGGGGTTTCATGAATAAAAGTCTTGCCTTTTACTCGTTTATTTTAGGAAGCATTTAAGACCTCGGAACATAAATTCAACAACAAATTCGTCCCAACATGGGACCCAATCCAACAACCTGTTTCAAGACAAAGAATTTCGAAATAAATGAAATGTCCCCACAAATTACAGTACAATAATGCGGAGTTAAAATCATGTATCAAAACTTTACAAAATTAAGAAATTGAATATATTTATAAAAGTAATATAATAAAATATATATAATTATAAAATTGTTGCACTCATTAACAAAGTAATTGCAATATAATAATTAATATAATAATTAATTTAATATATAACACCAATTAAAACCACAATATGTTTATTATAAAAATGAATGAAAATATAGAAATATTTTAAATGACCCATTTTCACTTATCATAACCTCAATTAATTTTTGGATCACTGCTGTGATGTTACAAATAATATGTACTAAATTAGAATGCCAATTTACCTTCACTAAACTTCAAGTAGAATCTTATGGAGCCATGGAAAATGATTTATGCACCCGCATAAATAAATATACTGCCTGTTTTTATATTTCAGAGGGAAAAAATACATTAAAATAAAAGTATGTGAAATGGTAAAAAGAATGTATGTACAAACTATATATATATATATATATAATATATCTATATAGTATGTATATACACAAATGTTTTATATAGATACACAAGGGTTGGGTAGGTAAAAGTAACTTTGGGAGAATATATTTTTTTTCTTGCTTCAAGCAAAAGACGCACTCTACTTTCACTCTATCCTTTCGTATCCTTTTACAAGAACAAACGCTTGGCTTGGCTTTAGCAAGACGAATGAAGTAGCTTCACTAAGATTTTGTGAGCCAACCTCGATCCTTTCCTATCGTGAGGGAATGGAAAATGCAAGGGGGAGTTTTGTTTTGCAAAGTTAACACGATCTATTTTGTACAAAGAACGTTCGAGAATGAAATTGTTTTGGTTTTGTACGAAGCTAACAAAACAAGGTTATCGTCTTGTGAAAGAATTTTAAATCTTAGTGGAAGAGTCTTTTAAGGCATATATGCATTGTGTATGCAGTTTCTAAGCGAGGTTTGTTTGTTCAAATGAAAATGTTTTCTTGTATGATTCAGAATTGAAATCGTGGGAAGCGAGTAGAGGATGTGGTCTGTTGAAACTTGTAAAGATTTTATAAACATATTGCCACACATGTTGATTTCAAAATGTTGTTTTGTATTCAAAACTGAATTCCGATAAAGGACCCCCCTTTAAGAAAGGAATCTTTATCTGAAAGATTTGAATGAATCAACATGGGTGTGCATTCTGTTTAAGGAAGAGCACATATCTAGCATCCATCGAGATGGTAGTACTCGCATCTCCAGGATGAAGGACATGGTTGAGTTTACAGATTCTGGAACATGAAGAAAACTGTCCAGAAGAGTTACATGCTAAACTCTGATAGATTTAAAACAAAGTAGGAAAACAAGATAAGTCTGGTGTCTGAGGTATAATATTTGCGGATGTGTAGTGTAGATCTAAAAATTTGGTAAGTGGATACCAGTGGTGCACGGTAGTCCGAAACTATTTCTTATTCCCTACGGTCATTTTTAAAACGCTTTTCTTTCTTAAGATGTTGAAAAAGAGTTTTTTAAACTATTTTATTAGAGGCGGTTTTAATTGTTACTTTACGTTGCTTTGGCCTAATTTAAAATTAATCATGTAAATTAAAGCAATGTTAATAATTGTTAATATCGCGAAATTGATATCAACTATTCAAAAGAAAAAAATTGAAGCAAGTGTTAATAATGTTAATATCGCGAAATTGATATCAACTACTAAAAAGAAAATATTAGATCAATACTTAATAAAACAAAGTTAGTTCTTTAATAATTAAATGGTCGCCAGATTAATCAAATGATCAGATCAGACTTTAAGATTAATCAAAACAAAATGGTAGACATTAAAGTTAATGGTTAGTTAAAACAAAGCAGTTACTGACTTAATTGTAAGCTCGTAGCGGTGAATGCTAAGAATATTTCTTCTAAAAATTAAAGAAATTAAAACTAACTTAAAAAATGAAACTAAAAACTTCTTAAAAATACTAAAAAATGAAGCTAAAAACTTCTTCTTAAAAATACTAAAAAGTGAAGCTTCTTAAAAATACTAAAAAGTGAAGCTAAAAACTTCTTCTTAAAAATACTAGAAAATTGTAAAACTAAACGAAGCTTGTGCAAAAGTTAATAAAGCTATATTTTTTTTTCATATATAAAAAAAAGTTTTTTACTTTTTTATTTTTTATCCTATTTTTATTTTTAAAAATGGTTGTTCCCCCCTCTGAGTGAAACACATTTATGTTGTAAAAAAAAATAAAAAAAATAAGCGCGATTATAACTATGAAGCTAATGCGGACTAATCTTAATAATATAAACAAACTTATGCTTTAAGTTCAAAACTAAATGCTTTTCGTTTCTTCCTTCGATGCTCAAAAGAAATTAAACGTTTGGCAAAAGTTTTCTCAATGGTAAAAACTAGGTTATTTTAAAATTAAATTTGATATTTTAAAATATCAAGAGAGCAAAAAAAAACGTGTTACCAAATCTGGAAAGATTCTTATATTTACATAAAACGTGTTCATCGGAACATCTTTGAAAGCTACTCTAAAAAATAGATACTTTCACTAATCCAAAAGAGCAAAAAAAAAAAAAATGTTATCATCAAAAATCTGTTCATTGGACGTTTTTTAAATCAACGCTGTAGGAAAATAACGGTATAAATTCCTTATCTATCTGCTTTAGGAGAGGCTGTCTCAATCGTTTGAGTCTCCTTTTACGAAGTTTATGAAATAAACTGTTTTTTAAAACCTTTGTTTTTTAAAATTTATATTAAAAAATTAAAAGAATGAAGCGGCTAACTATAAAAACATAGTAAACAACGTTATGGTACATCTGGCTACATTCGCAACGTAATCAACGACTGGCTTGGTTACTCTAGGATACTTCAGGAAAAACACAGGGGAAAACATCATCCCAAAAACTGGTAACTTCCTTTAGGACCTAACTTTCAAGCGCTATTACGCAACATCAGACATGATGAGATGAAATAACGTAAGTCTTTTCCGTTTGAAGACTCGGTTCGGTTACTACCTTAGAACACTGTTATGTAACATCAAACATAATAAGATGTATTACGCAAGTCTTTTTACGAAGGATTGCATTCAACAGAGCTATGATTTACTTTTAGTTATCGGTTCCCCTTTCAATTCAATAATAAAAAAAAACGATAGATGCCGCTCGAAACGGGCTTCCTGTTGCTTCCGACAGTTTCGGAGCAAAACCTAAACCTTTATCTAAAAACTGACCGAAAATCATATCAAACCCAAAGACCTGCTTGATTGTTTCAAGGTTTTTTAGGGGGGAATACCGGGGAAACTTTCGGCCCACGAGTAACATCCCTTAAAAGGACCTGATCATCAGAGCGTCGTTAGGTAACATCTGTCTAATGAGATGAACTAACTCAAGTCTCTTTTACGGAGGATTACGCTTACCCTCCTATGATTTTAAATATATATATATATATATATATATATATATATATATATATATATATATATATATATATATATATATATATATATATATATATATATATATATATATATATATATATGGCTAAAAATTTGTGGCTTTCCACTCTTAATCTAATTTTCTTGTTACTTTCAACAAGGGTGCTTTTGAGGAAATAGGCACTGTCGCCTGGTTTACTTTAAACGCTATTTTCCTCCCTATTACAATCCAAAACCGAAAATGATCAATGGATAATTCTGTCGGCTGAAAATTGGTTCGAAATTGCCAAAAAATTTGCTTACAGAAATTTGTGGCTTTTCACTTAAACTGTTAGCTGTTCTGGGCCGAGCTTCTTGCTTACAAGCACGGTTATCCAGATATGTGTTCGCGCACATATATTTACGCACACATATATATATATGCTATTATGTTATTGCTATAGTATATGTTATACATATATATAGTTATATATATATATATTATATAGCAGTTGGTTATTATAGCATATATATATATATTTGTTATATGTTATATATATATATATATATATATATATATATATACATACATATTATATATTATTATTATATATAGCTCTTTAATGAAATCGAACTGGGGGCGGCGAAGTTGCTTACATAGTTCGATTCTTCGTCGTCTTCTTCTTCCTCTTCCTCCTCGCTAGGATCTGTATCCAGCGGTTGTCCTTGGGCTATATAAACTCTCGTAGTTCTCTTCGCGTGAGGTTCGTATTCCTCTTTATTACTGGCGGAAGTCCTTTGACTTTTCTGGTCCTCTTCTTTATCCTCATATCTCTGTTTGTAAGAGGACTTCTTTGAACTCCTTAGAGAATCTCTGTACTCAGTCTTTCTCTGTCCTTTGGCTACGAAAACCCTCGTTTTCTGTGATACTGGGGTGACTCCCTGTGGATCACCTTTATAACTAAAACTTAGAAATGAATGCGCGGTTCCCCGTGGAACATATTCACTTTTGAAACTACCTTGCCCTAGTGGGTCTTTTACTCCTTCCTGCGGTGGATGGGTGCCTTGACCCTGTCTGCTCTGTCCTGGAGAGGCATACATCTGTGCTTGATTTCTGCCGGACAATTCCCAATGGACGTTCCCTTGCTGTGGCTGCGTCGTCGTGTGCTCGGTGGGAGCGGGGCCCTGTCCCCGAACCTGGTTAAGGTCGAAAGGTCGACTGTCAAAACCTGGCTGAGTCATGGGAGAGTTTACCGGGCTTTCCCATGTGTTCCTATAATAACTACCTTCACCACTCTGGTTTGCCTGAAACTCTTGGTGAGTCGTGGTAGGTTCTGCACCTAACCCTACTGTGGGTTTCACCGTGTTATTTACGTATTTGAATACGAAACTTGCTGTGGACCCCTCTAGGTCTTTATCATAGCAGAAACTTTGATCTGCTGGTGTGATTTCCGAAGGACGGATATTACGATAAAACTGTGTTGCTCTGCCGCGGCAATCGTTTGTATCGCTTCCACCGGGCTGTCCCGTGGTTATTCATCTGCTGCATGTTCTTAACTTCTTGCATGCATTTACTGCCCTTTACCTCTGCATCTCTACGTTTGCCTTCGGGGCATAATGACCCTTGTACTCCCCTAATCACTTAAAATTTCATGTAGGTAGCTATCGTAAGTTCTTACTTTAACTTTGGTCACTCTAAAAAAAACTCGTTTTCTGAGCAACTTGAGTTTTCGTTCCTCCGAGTCTTTTACCTTTCTCACTTTAGAGAATAAAACCGAACTCTTTTTTAAACCAACCACCAAAACTATGGCTAGAAAAACACATAAATGAACGAACAAAGAAATCATCTGATTATCACTGTTACGTGTTTCTATAAAAATTAGCACAAATTGCTTAAATGGATTAAGTTAAAAAACATAAGCCTACGTAGCTTCCTTCTCCGATCCATCACGCGCTTTCTTCTTGTCTTCTTTGCCTCTATATAAACCATTTCATACAAATTAACACCTCCTGATTACAAAATGTTAATCATACAAACAGAAACACTTAGTCTTGTTTCATTTCCAAAACTTTCCTAATTAACAGACGCTTTTAGTCTCTTTTGTCATCATAGTATACTTATATTATATATATATTATAATATATATACTATATAATATATATATATATATAATAATATAAATATATATATAATATATTATATATATATATATATATATATATATTATATATATATATATAATATATATATATCTATGCTTCTTTTGAAAAAAAAACCACTTAGTTCGTTGACATATATATATATAATAATATATATTATATATAATATATATATATAATATATATATATATATAATATATATAATAATAATATATAATTATATATTAATATATATAATATATATATATATATATATATATATATTATATATAATATCGTTTATAATAGTATATATATATATATATATATGCTTGTTTTAAAAAAAAACACTGCATGTCTCGTTGCTGTAATATATATGTTGCATTTATAGATTTAGAAAAGAGTCCTTGACTTATATAAATATATCATATATAAGCTCTTACGAAAAGAAAAGTATACTTTAATCTATTAAAAAAAAAAACTTCTTATTTCCCCAAAAAAGCTAATAAACTGTCCCCTTATAATATATATATCTCGTTATTTATATATATACGCTGGCTTAAAACGTGAAATAAAATTTCTAAACGGAATAAAATAGAAATGACAATATCTATAATCTTTTCATTTCTATGTTTCTCTCTCGTTCGCTACGTTACGTTTGACCTTCAGATGTGTGTTATAAGCTTCTCTACGCATGCGCGAGTGGGTATGGGTGTGTGTGTGTGTTTATGCGTAACTTTTTGTCCAATCGGTCTGTGTCTGTTGCTCAATCTTTCTCCCTTCCTCTCTACTCCTTTCCATATAATTATATATAATATATATAATATATATATAAATAATATTATATATATATATATATATATATATATATATATATATATATGAATATACTATATATATATATTATATATAATATATATATACATTATATATATATTTGATGTAATTGAAATACAAAGTTTAGAGAATGGAAGGTTAATTAAAGAGAAAGTGTTTAAGAAAAAAAAAGTAAACACAGTTTGGAAAATCAATATTGATAAGACTTACTTGCTACCCGTTATCAACTTAAAAATTAGCACTTTACACAAATTTTTTGTCAACCCTGACGAGAGACGATAGATCAGATCGCCGAAAAAATTTGACACTTTTATGGAACCAAATATAAAATTCAATACATCTTATCAACTACATAAAACCCATTATGAATGATCACCCAAAAAAAAATAGAAAAATACTTAAAATTAAAATATTTTGACAACCTTTTTACATAAGCATGCAAAAGAAAATATTTTAATTAAACAATGTATCATTTATTTTTAAATAGTGTGCG
>JABUQX010028375.1:2500-7500 GCA_015478945.1 Trachelipus rathkii | reverse complement strand
TAATAATAATAAAATATAATATAATAATAATAATAATAATAATAATAATAATAATAATAATAATAACTAATATTAATGATGACACATAATATTGAATTGTCATGACAATAATCATCATTATCATTGTATTAGTAATAATTTGATAACTATATAAAACAAGTTGATACTAAAATATCATGAGGAAGCCGAAAACTATTAGTGTGTTACTATCAACTACTATTAATTTTGATTAAGTTAAATAATAATAAAGTCCTTGAAAATAATAATTATTATAATAATAATTAATAATAATAATAATAATAATAATAATAATAATAATAATAATAATAGAATAATAATAATAATAATAAATAATAATAATAATAATAATAATAATAATAATATAATAATAATAATAATAATTAATAATAATAATAATAATAAGTTTTAAAAATATATTTTAGTAATGTCGATGATATTTAATCGATTTACAATTATAAAAGTCATCATCACTTCGTTATTAATAATAATGAAAATAAAAATATAATAATAATAATAAAAGAATAATAATAATAAAATAATAATAATAATAATAATTAATAATATAATAATAATAATTAACAATTATACAATAATTATAATAATAACTAATTATATATACCGTAATTATCATTATTAATACATAACTGTAATAACAACAATGATATTGATCACATTAGTTCTTTATACAATAAAAGGTATGGAAGATAGGAAGCGCGCGTTATACTTTGACAATTAGGAAGTTTTCAAATTTTGACGAAAGACCCGAGCATGGATGATCCTGAACATTTTAGAAGATTATTTCATTCATCTTTGCCGTTATATGAGATAGTTCTTTATATTCTTCTAGGTAATTTTACTTTACTATTAGTAACGAATTGCTGCTATGAGATTGTTTTTCTTACAGCCTGTTCTTGCAATTTGCTTGTCAGAATCTCATCTTACAGTTTTTTTATCGACTTTAAAAGATGTGATTACTTATTGTAATGTATAAGATATCATGAAGTTTTAGCATAGATAAGTTTTTGAAAAGTGGGGTTATAATAGTTTCGGGGCCCTGATATTACATGAATTATTTCTTGTTTTGCATAATAATTAGAGGTTGTAGCAAGTACTCACTTGCTCAACCCCATACTGGACAGACAATAGAGTATGAGGATAAATAGACTAAAGTAAAGGTTTTTAAAATAATTTTGGAGCAAAGTTTCTTAAGGAACGCATAGTTATACATTAAGCATAGTTTAGCAGACATATTTATGTATTGGCTTTAAAGGAAGCTTATCATCACCAATTATATTACTATTTTTCTCTTAAAAGTTTTTTTTATTTGTTATTCATAGGAAATTTTTTTTTATTACAAGGAGAGTCGGTTGCTTCTACCCATGCTATTTTTTAAATTATTGTTTATTTTGCCGCTTGATGTGTTCTATATATCAGTTTTTTCCCGGGGGGGAATTTAAATTCCAAAAGATTTTCCAGTTCTTATGCATACTGAGTGTACGTTTGAATATATAACAATTTGATAGTCATTTGTAATATCTATAAAATGGTAAAAACCAAAATGAACCCTCAGTGATACCTTGGAATTGAAGCGGGATAATAATAATAATAATAATTAATAATAATAATAATAATAATAATAATAATAATAATAATAATAATAATAATAATATATAAATAATAAAATAATAATAATAATATTTTAGGGACAAGTTAATTTTAGTAATGTTCATGGTTTTCGACATTAAATATTTTATTAATCAGCCATCTTTGAAATATATAAAAAGAATATGAGTTCAGTGTTCACGAGGTAATACAAAGAATATATTAAAAAATAAAATAATAAAATTACTTCTTGAGTATGTTCAAAGAGACATACAATGAAGCGATGAGTGTTCAAAATTCCAAAATTATATTTCCTTGGATTACTCCTTGTTATGATATTCTTTTGGGCTGAGTTTATGGTCACATGCGATCCGGGTGAAAAATTCTCTTCTCTTCCTTATCACTCCTAATTTTCATTCGCTAGGAAAATCTGAGATACTCTTCGACGAGCAAAGCGGGCTTCGGTCAAACGAAATGCGTTAAACCTCCTTGTCTCTTACTGCACAAATCTTCTGCCTCTTTGCCAAAAATATCTCTAACAAACTTCGTTTAAATCTGCCTTCCTCCTCATTCGATCTATAGTTCTTGTTGCTAACTTCTCCAACTGAAAGGCAACTCTCTGTCTCCATTTCCCTCTAACTCACCCTGGACGCATTCTGATCCTCTTTCTCCTCCTTCCCTCAGTGTCCTTATGCCTTTGCCTTTTTGCCTGTGATTACATTTTTATCGGTGCATGGCTCCTGAAATCATTAACTTAGGAAGCGGTGGCCCGGATGATTCCTCCGAGTTTTAGGGAGTGGCTTGCCTGCTTCCCCGCCCCTCGTCAACTTATATTCTCTATGTCTCAATACTAGCACTTCCCTCAGTGTTGGAAGCCCAACCTAGTCCAACCTATTCCGAAAAAAAGAAGCCTCTCTGATCCTTTTATAACTAATCGCCCTATAGCTCTCACTTATATTCTATCTAAGATCTTTGTAAACCCTTCTCAACTCTCACTTTTTAGAATTATCTGGAAACTCAATCCCTTCTTTCCGACGCCATTAACGCTTTTCGCGTTCGAGGTCTGCTGCGATATACTTACCTATTTAACGATTTATGGTTTTCCGCTCTTAAAAACTACGGATACATTGCGTGGTGGCGGTAGACAATCCAAAGCTTTTGACCAGTTTAGCACGCGTTACACTTGCTTCTAAGCTCCCTTCCTTTGGGTTTTCCCCTTTCTCTTTGCTTACTTATGTCTAGCTTTCTTTTCAAAATTCGCTCAAAGTCCCATGTTGTTGATGGGGCGACTTCTTCTTCTTTTTTCTGTCAATAGTGGTGTCTCAGGGTTCTTCTTATCTCCTACTTTATTCCTACTTTCGATTAATATCTTCTCACCTGACCAATCTAACTCTAGTCCACTCAGTATGCCGAGACTCGACCCTAATCTTCAACTCATTCAATTTCTGCTCCCTCTTTCTACTTCTAGAAATTGCCTCTTCAGTCTTAATCTTTTCCGATTCTATTTCTCGCTAATCTGGATAGGATTCCGGGTGGGGTCTTCTCAACCTTGTGAATTTAATTCTTTAAAAAACTCAATTTCTACAAAAAATCTCACTCTCAAAACACTTCTTGACTTCCTATCTCTTCAGACGTTCTTCTCGTCTCTCCTTTACAATATAAAAATCCTTGGCTAACATAAACAAAAAAATGTACTTTGGACAACCTCATATCGACAATGGCTGCTAGGCGGCCCAAAGAAACGGGAGTTGTTTTAAACTGCTGAGACCTTTATTTCCTTCTTCTCATTTACTCCAGCTATACAAGGGCTTCATCCGCCCTTGTATGGAGATACTGTTCCATAATCTGTGGGCTCTGGTTTCACCCGGCTTTGGATAGGGTCGAGTCAAGGCCAAAAGGCTTATAAACTTATCTGTACTTTCCAGCTCACTTGACCCTCTAATCTTTGCGGACGCGATGTTTGGTGCTATTATCTCTATTCTATAGGGTTACCCAGCGCAAGATAGCTCTAGAACTTACCACCCGTTACCACCACCTGTTACGAATCCCTCGTAGCACAAGGTGTGCTGTATCTGCGCACGAGTGTTTTGTGTTGATATTTTTAACTCCAGGCTAGTTCGCTCTGGTGCTTCCTTCTTTCCTGCCACCTCTTTCTTTGGAAATTCTCTTTCCTCTTCTGTTCTTCCTGCTGTATTTAATCTCTCACACTTTAAAGCCGCGTCTGTGCTCATCTGCTAATTTAAGCAGTGGATAACTTGTTACTACACCCACTCCTTGATCAGGGTTCTGCCCGTGATGTCTATAGAAAGCAGGTGGCGGGTGACAACTGTAGAAAAAAAAAAAAAAAAAAAAAAAAAAAAAAAAAAAAAAAAAAAAAGCAAAACAAGACAATTGAAATATACGAAAGGTGCATCACTATCTTATAATGACCAACAGATTATATAAATGATATAATTAGAGAAAAAAATAATGTGATGCGAGAAAAGGAATTACACCTAAAAAATGTTAATATGAAAAATCATGTGAATATGTTTCAAGTATTAAAAATTTGCTGCTATTTTAATATAGAAATTCAATGAAGTATATATTTTATACTCTTTTAAGAAAATGAACTTTTATTTGTGTGTAATTTTTAGAAGAATAGCAAAGAAAAGCGAATACGAAGATCCAAATTGGCTCTCAGACTGGTATGAAAAGCAAAACGATAAGACCATTCGAACAACAACAGAGATGAAGCACATCATTAAAAAGAGCATGAAACTAAATGAAATTCAACGTAGTATATATATATATATATTTTTTTTTTTTTTTTTTTTTTTTAATTAACACCACCCAGCTCACATGCAGACCCTAATCTAGGAGGGGCCCAAGTTGTACAGTCTGAGCAGGACGGACCACAGAAAAAAGCTCACACTCAACACGCCCGACCAGTAACAAACCTGAGTCTCTCCGCGTAGTTGGGGCGATGCTTCTCGCCGCTGAGCTACCGAGACCCTATATTGGTGTTTATCTATTCCTTCTGAACATCGCGAAGAAATTCTTCATACGACCGACTTGCGCCAGAATATCCATCCTCATATATCTTATATACGCGCTATATCCAAACTCACTGCCAGAATTACATGATGTCTTTTTAATATAAAAAGAAATTGGGCTAAAAATTTTGACGCTCCTCCATTTATTTCAGATAATTCATTTTTTTCTTTTTTGACTAATGAAAAGAATCTTAGCGAAAAATTTGCTACTCCACCACTAAATTTTATCGAAAGTAAAATGATGTTTCTTCACAAATTATTTTAACTAAAAGCAAATTTATTAATTGTTAAATTTTTTTATATCCCATAATAAATCTGACTAAAACGATTGTCAAAACATTC
>JABUQX010028374.1:47500-79638 GCA_015478945.1 Trachelipus rathkii | reverse complement strand
ATAATATATATATAATATATAGATATATTAGTGGTACGGGGTTATAATATATAAGTAGTAGAGTTAAATTAATATATATCATAGCGGCGCTATGTTATAGTGGATCGTGAACCGAAAACGGAAGGATGGGGAGATTGGGAGGCCTTCAAAAATAATTAAAATGTTATGCTATTTTATATTATTGAATGGAGGATATGCATCCGATCTTCGACTGTAAGATTTTTTTCCCAATTCCTATATTTTATAATATAATAAAAGTATATATATAGATATATAATATATATAATATTTATGAAAATGGGAGCACATGCTATTTATGTAAAGTACTCTCCGACAATAGCTACTGGTAAAGATCACTCAAACTTGCTGTTTCCCTTTTCGTCTCCCCGCGCGCGAAGCTTATTTGATAATATTCGCATACCAGAATGATGATTTTTGATAACTTAATTAATAAGTTACTGGTTTCTATGGAAAAGTTGTTATAGTGCCAAAATTGACGTCTGCCGCTGACTCATCGTGCTTGCGGAGGGAGTCGTTTTATCCATTTAAGAGTAAGAAAAAAACTCCTTTTTCAACAGGCCGGTGCTGTGTTGCGTGTGGAATTGGGCGATTCAGATAAAAAGTCTATAAGTTTTCAGGTAACCATGCTTGTGAATCATTCCTCTGACGATGGGTTTTAAATAGTTGTATGCCCTTGTTCCGAAAATATTAGGCCATTTGTTTCATAAATCACCGGTTAATTCATTACGTAAATAATTATGTATCTGGTCAAAAAAGATACCTGTATTGGCCATTAAGAATCTAAAAGCTTCTTCAGGAAACTGTTTGAAGCTAGAGAATTGCATGCTTGTGTTGGGATTCCCTAAGTTTGTTAGGAATTGAAATATGTTGTAAGAATTTCTGAGTAAGTTTTGACAATTGCATTATTAATATTATTTCATAAAGTTTCGTCTTGGTGGTCTTATATAATTGGTCTTTGACCCATACTGATTCTTCCTTCTCTCTCTCTACTCTCCTCTCCTCTCTGTCTCTGCTCTCTCTCTCTCTTCTCTTCTCTTCTCTCCTTCCCTTCTATATATATATATAATATAGTATTATAGTATTTAGTGATTTGTAATATAATCTGAGTATATAGCATGATATATAATATATAACGTAGTAATTATATGAGGTTTATAGTTAAGCTTTATATGAATATGTCGTATTATCTATAGGAATTATATTATTATGATTTATATTTAATAGAATATGTATATATATGTGGGTATAACATTGTTGTTATTTATTTATATATATATTGGAGTTATATAGTAATAATATATAAATTATATATATATTATATATATTAGTAAGTTGTGATTATTATATATTCTATTATATATATATATATATATATATAGTATGATATATATATATATATATTTATAACTTATATAATTTATATAGTTTATTACCTTATATTATCATTTTAACAAAGTTTGTTTTATGTTAATTTTAAAAAAAAAATTAGTTTTCTTTAGATTTGATTTTTCCCACGATATTTATTGCCAAACCTATCGGGGCACAATATAGTATATATTAATAGAATCCGTATAGTTATATAGATTAGTACATATATAAATATATAATAGTTATATATATATATATATATGCTATTATATATATTTATATATATATAGTATATATATATATATATATATATATATATATAATATATAATATGATATATATATATAATGAATAACAACGTATATGGTGTATATTATATATATATATTATTATATTATATTAATAATAGTAGTTAATATATGAGTATTTTATATATATTATATTATAGTTATCATATTATATATATGATAATATATATATATATATATATATATATATTAATATATTATATTAAATAAGTTTGTTTTATTTAATTAAAAAAGAAAATTAGTTTTCTTAATATTATTTATTCTCACTCTATTTAATTGCCAAACTGACAACTCTATTTTGGTTTGGAGAATTATGTGTCTTTTTGTCCTAATTAGGTGGTGTAGGTATCGTTTTTAAATTTGACGTTATCGAGTAGAAGCCTTGGTGCGAAAAATCCTCAAAATAAGACAAATAAGAATACGGTTTCTTTTTACGTGGGTGCGCATGACAACCACAGTGTGTTGAAAACTTATAATTACGCTCTCAGGCAGGCACAAATCGAAATTCCTCCAGTCAATTATCTTATGAAAAATAATTAATGTGTGCGTAGAAATAATTTGATGAGTTACATATTATTATACCATTTTAGTGTTTCCTGTTAATGTGTTTTATTAAGCAGATTTTAAATGACAGTAATTGTGTTAATAGTGGAGAGAAATAGTTAATTTTATAATAGCAATTTCTTACATTAGTTGCTTTTTTATTTGTTTTAAGAGGAGCCTCTAGTTTATTCCCTGGGCCAATCCTGTTCGGTCTTCCTGCCAGATAAAAACCGCGGCACTGATATATATTGTATAATGACGTTTAGTTTAGGTAATAATATATATATATATATATAAATGTAATATATTAGATATATTATGTACTACCATCTTGATTGTACTCTTGTAGCTAGATTTATTTTATTAGAAGATTTTTATATATCTATAATATGTATATTACTTCTCAAACTATTTATTTATTAATATTAAGTATAGTGTGTAAAAGATAAAATAAAGAATGAATTTATACTTCTTCTAAGTAGATTTATCTTTAAAGGTCCAATGAAAAAAGATGTATATGGGTTCCTGTGTCCCAGGTTATAACTCATTTGTCTGTGTGGAATATTTTTAATGCGAGAAGTCATAAGTAAGACCAGGGTTTCGCTTGTGAGCGATTGCTGCTAATGTTTAAAAGAAAGAAAAAAAATAAGCTGAGAAGGGGCGTCTAATTGTTGTTTATGTGGGGGGGGTGTGTCGCACCAACCTTGAATATTTTGGATACAAGTGTCAACCTGATACTGTACGTTCCTGGTGTCAACACCCATAATAACTATTAATATATATTATATATTATATATTTATATATTTCATATTCTACTAATATATATAATAATATAAATATTTTTTATTATATTATATATATATTTTATATATATATATCTTATATATATATATTATATAGTAGTATATATATTTAATTAATGATATAGTTATTATTTTTAGATTATTATATTATAAGTTATATATATAGTATTAATTACTATATATATTATATATATATAATTATATATATATATTATTTATATTATATATCTATATATATATTATATAATAAATATTATATATATATATATATTTATTATATTTATATATATATATTTATATAGATATATATTTAAAGTTACTTAACGCTCCACACGAACGGGAGCTCGGATCAAAGAAAAAAATTTTCACAGGTAGCCTCTATGATACATTAAATAGATGTTGTTAGTGCCCGCTAACAAAAACTATTGTTTACTAAGAGGTGACCTGGGAAGAATTAACCTATACTTTATCTCTCTAATATCTAACTAAAACATAACATAACCTGACTACCCTAACATACCTTAATTTTATCGAATGAACAGTAAAAAAAATATAAATCATTTCGACCCTAGAACATCTATTTAGGTATCATAAATGGGCTTGTATCTGTAGAAATTAATTTTTTTGATCCGAGCTCCGTTCCGTGTGGGGTGAAGTAACTTTGTCCTATATATATATTATTAATATAGTATATATTATATATATATATATACATATATTATTTTATATTTAATATAATATGAGTAATAATAATTTATAATATTTATTATATAATATATATATTATATTATTAATATCCTTAAAATTTGTTAAATTAATACCTATTGTTATTAATGATTTAATACTGATTATTAAGTCTTTGCAAATACAGTTTGTTCAGGCAGAGGTTTTGTCAATCGATATTATACATGTTTTTTAAATATCTGCTCGGCGAAACTGTATAATAAATATAGATATTTAACTATAGATTAATATATATATATATAAATATATATATATATTATTATATATATTTATATATATATATATATATAATATATATATAATTATAATAATTATATAATATATATAGTTATATATAAAGGAACTTATACCTTTTAAAACGAGTTAAACGATATATATCAGTATACGAACCGATGAACAATCGATTTTTTTTTTTTTTTTCAAGGCGAATAGTGCGTTAAGGTATGTCTCTTTTATTATATCAGTTTTGTTTATTTTTTAAACTAAATAGGAAAGAACCAAGATTAAATCGCAAATATAGAAAGATTCATGGTCTGCTCGACGCCTCTATCGGCCAGGTACGACGTTGGGGGTACTTCATCTCTCCCTCTGTCCCTCCATCGGTACTTAGCCCTTAAAAAAGAATAAAATTTTTTTTTTTTTTTTAAATTAGTTTAGTAACAAATTTATATTTGCATGCTCATTGATAAAAAAAAATCATACTTCTTGTCCATTTGATAACTTCTATTTGCAATTTTTATTCTTTCTATTGGAGTTTATAGTCTTATATCATTACAGTGTGACACTGTCGTAGGCGAGCTGCACGAGCATAGGTTTATGATGTCTGCGTATTTCGATATCCATTGTCCTCTATGTAACTTATTTTCCTTTGTAAAGGACAAGTTGTCCTTATTATATATTTATAAATATTATATTATTATATTATATTATTGTATTATGTATATATATTTAACTATACTGTTATAAATAATAGGTGATTAATGATTGTGAGCTGTTAGGTTTCCTCCCTATAGTTCGTTCAGAAATATTTGTAACTCTCTATATATATTTATAGAGTATAACTTATGTATATATATATAAGTAATATTTTGAGTATATAGTAGTAGTTATATTTCAGTTCCAATATTATTTGCTCAGTTATGAGAAATAGATATTAGTGGATATTATATATATGTATTCTATAAATACATCAAATAACTTATGTAATATATATATATATATAATAATAAGTATAATATATATATAAATATAATATTATTTTAATATATAAGTATAATATATAGTATTGCTAGTCATATATATTATATATATATATATTATTATATATAACGTATTGAAAGTTGTACATCACAATTTCATGTTTTATATAATATATATTATAATATATATTTATATATTTATATTATATTTAATATATATTATATTATAAGTAATATATATATAATATAATTATAATATATATATATATATATATATTATATTATATATTATTATTATTAATATATATATATTATATATATTATATTAATATATTTTATAGTATTTATTTTTATTATATATATTTATTATTATAAATATTATATATGATTATTTATATATAGTATATACTATTATATATATATAGTATACACTCCGTCAAAAATAACGCAACCAACTTGGGTAAAATATCACCTCGCATTAACGGGGAAGCACGCCTAACCCCCCTAAATGAACCCCACACAACACCGACGACAGCATCAGTTAATTATGTAACCACCACGCAAAGAATTCGCTGCCAGTATTGGGCCCGTCACCGCGATAATTTTAGGAAAAATAAACCATCGTAACTAGACCTGGGAAGGGGGTAGGTTATGTCGGTGTTAATCGAGCGAGGGATCATTCACGACTCCGAAACTCCGATAAACATGGAGAGATAGGGCTTCAACTTTCAATATAAATCACGTCGTTGCAGAGTAACAACACTCCGAACGCCGAAGGCTACGGATACCGGGTACACTTTGGTCGACGTTTCGGTGTAGCGCACACAACGTTTGCATGGGTGGTCAACGGTACCAAGAAACCCTGACACACGATCGCCGGCGATGAGGACAAGGTAGGCCCAGGGCACGACACCCGTGGAGGACCGATTTATACGTCTGCCTGCATTACGAGAGTGCCACACAGATACGGCACAGCAGTCTGCATACAGCTGGTGGATTTACCACGGCACCGGTGTAGTGAAACAATACGGTGGAATCGAACGCCTTGGGAATACATAATTACCGGCCCTCGGAAGCCTGCCATAGGTCCACCGCCACACCACGGCACATCGAACCTGCATATTGCCCGAGTAGACACACCATTGGACGTTCGACGATTGGGCAAAGTGCTCTTTACGGGTACGAAGTTGGAGTTCTCTGTACGCCTCGAACAGGCATGCTAGAGTATATCGACGACCGACGGAGGTGGGTCGCTGCATTGAAATGTGCTGCAGGTGCCGCCGTATTTAGGTGGGTCGGTTATGGGGTCGGTTATGGTTTGGGCATCTCTTTATCGGGGCCTTACGAGAAGTTGCACATCTTCGATGGAGCACTCTTACAACCGACTGTATATCACAAGACCATTCTCCAGACGCATTGATGTCTTCCAGTATGCCCTGCTACATTCGTGTTAGAAACTCTTGCATCTAATACATGACCATACTTAGTGATTCCCATATGTGTTAACGACTGCATTAGACCTGTTCATAAATTACGGGTGCGTTTTTGAATGGGAGGAGACCAGCAATATATTCCGGAACATCAACCGCATCGAACATTGGAAGAGGATATCCTAAAGATGTCAGGATCTCGAAGCAGCTGCAACCCGCCTTGTCCACGGACCCTACCCAGACCTTGGCTGAGCTGCACTGCAACACGTATGGGGATCATAATACCTTTGTCCAGGATTATTCGTCCTCAGCTCAGTCGAGAGGCTTGCAGACTGGTGTTGTAAGGCAGTCATCCTACCAGAGTGGCCGTGAATTTTATACACGGGTTACGAAAGGCCACAAGTGCCAACAGCCCCCGCGGCTTTCGCCGTCATTCTACCAACAGTTGTGTTGCCCTTTATAGAACGATCCAAACACTATCAACCCTAACTGTCCCAAGAACTCGCTGTTGAGTCTGATCCCGCGTTGGCCTCACACTGCGCTATCAACCTACGGTTGCTTGGGTAGGAAATCCCACCATGTTATTGTCATGTCCAATAAAGTGTCTTCGCGTTCTTCAAACCTTTCTACCCTTCTACCCTTCCTCGCCACTTACTCTTGTTTTGCTTTTAATTTTGACGAGTTATGTCTATATATATATAGATGTAAATATATTATATTTTAAGAATATATATAAGTATATAAGTATATAGGTATATAAATAATTAAGGTAGATATATATTAATTATATATATATATATTCATCATCATCTATCATCATCTATCGGTAATCATCATCTATATCATCTTATTCGATTCATCAAAAGATCAATCATGGTCTTGAAGAACAGTCTTTACGCCGTGAAAGCCACATTACGAAACTGAAATATCATAGACTTTGTACATATGCCTCTTAGCAAATGTTTACTCGTCATCCTCATCCCCGGATTGGCGGTGTAATACACCTATCAATCTCCAATGAGCATACCGATGTTGAGTTTACTATGTATATAGGATTACTTGATGGGTAAAAAACACTTGCGAACATAATTTTTTACTCAATAAATTTATATAGAATATATGCGAAAATGTAAGCTAAATTTCAAAGCACTAATGCATAGCAAAGGTTTTTCATTACTTGAGATAATCAATTTAATTTATAAACAATGAAGTTATTTTCAAAAAATATGTGTGTTCAAATATGACTTAAAGTAGTAAAGCAATAACGTATTAAAGCAATATCGTATTAAATTAAATTAAATTAATATAAATTAAATTAAATTACTGGAATGTTTGCGCTACTGCTTTATTGACTTACTGCCTTAGGATAAAAAAGAACACGTTTTTATTAAAAATATAATGTTGTACTCAACGTTTAGAAAACGAGTTATATGAAAAGAAATTAAAAATATAAATGGAGTAAACACTTTATTAAAAGTGTAAGGGCTAAGCGTAGACTAACGTCACAACAATAATATTTACGCGCTCTCACGTCAATAGTGCTCGAGCAGGCGCACGCCTTGGTTTTGCACCGCATTGCGCCGAATCGGGCCTGCAAGCGCTCTCGCACGCGTTGGCCCTTTACACAACACGTTAAGCAAATCAATAATAATAATATTGATAAAAATCAACAGGTGTGACTATGGTAACTATTACTACTACAAAACTACTACCACTGCTAGAGGATTAATAACAACGTATTCGCTCTCAACAACTTTCCTTACATTAGGTTTAACATAACATACATCACGCAAGTCGAAAGCAAGTTTTGATTCATGCCCCGCATTACTCAGTCTTACCTTGTCTCCTATTCCTTCTTCATTTTTTCTCTGTATTCTTCTCTTATGTATTCTCTATGTATCCCCTACATTTCTTCTTTTTTTGGTACGGAACCCCATGTTAGGGGTCTCTCAGAAACCCATGAGGGTTCTGAAACCAATAAAATTAAGTTCCACGGGTTCGCTAATATGGGGATAGATACCTCACTTGGTGTATTATACTTTTGTATACAGATTTCAACTCTGGCGCCGGCAACGGCACCGGTGCAGTGCCCCGCAGCATGAACCAACTTAGTTTCGGAGCTCTTCCTTGCCTCTGAATCCTTCAGCAGCTTATTTTCCACCTAACCTCTACCATATCTAAATTTTGGGTCTCACTTTCCCCCTATGGATGGGCGTAACAGCATTAAATCATGGAACAGGAAAGCTGACACTACTAGCTACATGTGCTCCAAGTTTGATAAGCGCACTATATGATAGTATATAATATATATAAATATATAGAATACAAAAGAATTATTATAAGTTTATATAGTAATTATTTAGTATTGGTGAATATAATTATAATATATTATATATATATATATATATATAATAGTATATAAGTAAAGTAGTATTATATTAAGTACTATATTATATTATATATATATATATCTGGATATAAATAGTATAATATATATATATATATATATAATAAATATTACTAATTAATTAATAATTTAAATATATTATATCATATAGTAGTATATTATAGGGTAAGGTGCGCCACGTTGCACTGGGAAACAGAAAAGTAGTAGAAGAATAATGACGCAAGTACAAAAACTAGCCTAGCCTACCTTCCCCCTATACCTTTAAGTGAGACTCGTCGCAGTCGAGTTACAAAAATCCACTTAGGGTTTCTTGGAACAAACATGACATTATTTTTTTTTATAGCAATCTCTGTCTCAATGCTGAGGGAAATAATTCATCCCTATGTCCAGGTGGGCCAACAGCCAAATAACCCTCACAATACCAGCCATTCACACCTAGTTAGATGCACCTATCTTCTCGCCTCTGCAAAACTCACATTCCCGTCTCTTCCAGGCATTCCTTTACGACTCGATCCACTTTTCTGCATCTTCCCAACCGGTCGATTCCTAGCACCACTTCACTCCACTATATATCCTGTTGTAACACAACCTACTATCATCTATCATTTCCTCATGACCAAACTATTTCAATGCACTTTCATTTATTCTCTCATTACTCCTTTCTTCACACCACACAACTCCCTAATGAATTCATTCCTCATTTAATAAATTTTACTCACAGCTAACACGACCCCCTAAGATTGTCCATATAGCACATTATACTTTAATCATTACTCTATTCTAGACCATAGTTCAATTACTGTACATTATTAACACGGGTAAAAGCATACCCTCATGTAAGACTCTAGCTCACTTTAGACTTGTTCCCTTTATACATCCACCAAGGATTTAATTGCACCATCCACCTTCCTACCATCTGACAACTTTCCTACTACAATTTGCAAAATGTTCGATGTCGAAATTTGATACCATCGTTTCCTCTTAACGAACGTTCATTGGAGCCTTTGTTTGGTTTCTCCCCTTAGCTAATAGTTGCCCAATGCTTATCTCCCTAGCTAATACTTGCTCATTATAATCGCTAAGCGATCAATTTTTGTTATCTCCGTAGGCCGACCTTTCTTGTTGAACTTTCGTTATCTTTGTTTTTCTTCTATATATCTATAATAATATAAATATATATATATTCTATATATATAAATTTATATAATATATTATATATATATATATATATAGATATATATATATATATATCCTCTTTAATTAAAATTGATATAGCATTTTTTTGGTCTCAAGGTTCTAATAGATTAACCTTTTGTTATTTTATTATTAGGAAATTTATTTTTTCTAAGTTTTTTTCTTTTTGTAAATAATTTACAATTATGACCCGGATAATCATGTCTTAATTGATTTAAAGACACTCAAATTTAGGCATACCGATGCCGAGTCTAATTATTTGATTTATTTAGTGGCAGTTCATTGGCTTTAGTCCATATGGCTTTTAGGATTATCGTGCGATATAGTATATATATATATATATATATATATATATTATATAATATATATAATATATATATATATATATATAAATATATATATGAATATAAATTATATATAGTATATATATATAATAATATATATATATAATATATATACAGTATAATATATATATAATATATATATAATATATATATAATATTATATATATATATATTCTATATTATATATTATATATTATATATTATATATATATAATATATATATATATATATATATATATATATTTAATATATATATATTATATATATATATATATATATATATTATATTATATATTATATATATATAAATATATAATATATATTATATTAGTCATATATATATATATATAGATATTTCAGGTAAACTTGTCCTTGAATTGGTACCGTAAGAGCCGGTAATCGGCCGTCACCTCCGCTGCCCAGACGCGACGCACACACTTTCATTCTATTTCTATTACTTCAGGTTGTATTTCTCTTTCCTCAGAATTTTTAATCATTTTTATTTTTCCGTGGTGAATGGCCTCTAGTACCTCAGCACCCAGTCGGCCCCTCTCGGAAGCGGGACACAAACGACTTTCAAGCTTCCCGTCCCGGCAGCGGCGGATGGGCCCCGCTCCTTTGGCCTCTTTTGAGGATCTGAGTATGGACAAAACCAATTCGGATACTTCGTCGAGTCCAGAAGAGCGTAAAGTTATCCTCTCAGAAATCAGTGAAGATCCTTCCTCTGCTGCAGCAAAGGAGGCACTGAATGTACCTACATCACCAAGGATAAGAATCGAAGCAGCTTCATCATCCTCTCAACACGAATCTGATTCTAAAGAATCTACCCCTGAAAAAGAGCATTTCACTGGATACGCAAAAGAGGAATTTTGTGAAGAGATGGCAGACCTCAAGCGTAGCACTGATGAGCTTGATGCAGAAGAAGATAAAATGAGGAAAAAAAGAGCTCAGAAAATTTTAGAAATGGAGAAACGGGAAGAGAATTTAAGATTAAATGAATTAATAAGAAAAGGGTCTTCCTCTTCCGTAATCAGTGATACCTTACTACCCGTAACTAGTGCTCACAGTAGTCGTTTATCCTCATTAGGTTCAATAGGTTCCCCAATTAGAAGATCACCATCGCCTCATAAAATGCTGTTAGAGACATCCTTTTGTGGTAATAAACCAATACAACATCCTAGTATAGACATCGAAGACCCCCCAATATCAACGACCAACCTTATGAATTACGCTGCAGAAAGATTAGAAAGCATAAAGTCACCAATAGAAGCAAAACCACCTGATATCTTCGGCTCAACATCACCTGTTCATACAGGTGTTGCAGAAATTCCAAGTGCTCAAATGAAAGTAACCTCACTTCCTAGGGCAGATCAGTCTAAAACACCTTCAAGAATTCCAGACCCTGCTACTAAATCTCTTCAAAGAAGACAAGAACAACAGAGGAGACAAGCAGAACATCATGAATACTATCAAAGATATGTTGAGCAAACTGAAGTTCATGAAAAAAAAGCTACTCCAGATGTTAAGGCCATGAAATCGTTTGAAGATAAGAGAAGGAGGGAACAAGAAAGGCCAACACTTACTACTTTAACATCGGCTTCAGAAAGACAAAGTAGGCTAGATATATCTCAGATGGGGTCTTCTCCTCGATCTCCTAGGTCTCCAAGGCTAGGTAAAAAGGTTCCAACTCCCCAAGTTCCAGAATTGAAAGACTTGCCAAGAACTTCACCTAGCTCCCCAGCATCAATATATACTTCCACTCTTGAACATCATGGAACTAGGACTTCAAGGTCGATAACACCATCTGCATCACCAAAATCTTCCAGAAAGTATGGTACTATGAAAGGTAGCTCTAGTGAAAAGGGAGAAGCTCCGGCTCTTTCCAGAAAGGGTTCTCTTGCTAGTATATTTAGGAAATCAGATAGTGCGTTAAGTCCTGTCACTCCAGATTCTCCAGGGTCTTCAAGTGGAAGAAAGAGCCCCTTCAGTCAGTTTCTTAGAAATGCGGAAAATAAATTCAGGTCTAGAAGTAGATCAAGAAGTAGAAGTAAAAGCAGAGATAGAGAACTTGATGATGATACTCATGACCGCCGAAAAGTTTTATCCATATTTATGCCATCAAAAAAGAAGAAAAAGGATAGTGATAAAACTGAAACTAAAAAAACTGTTGAAATAGAAGAACCCAAATCTGTTGATCCCATTAATAGTGTTGAATTTAAATTTAATCTGGAAGGAACTTACCAATCATCTACCTTTGGTTTAATAAGACAAGAAAGTGAACTCAACCGTGCAATTAAAGAACCTTTAAGGGGGACTAGAAAAGAAGACGAACATGTTGCGAATAGTTCATCTATACAACCTCATGAAAAGTTAAAAAGGGAAACAGCATCTTATCCAAATGAGGTTACTAAAAAAAGCTCTATAACTGAAAATTTTTCTGAGGAAGTTGTTAAGACCCTCCAAGCAAGAGAAGAAGAAATTAAAAAAGCCGAAAAAGTAGACAGTAAAGCAGAGGTAGTCCAAGTATTACCCAAGAAAGTTGAAAAGGTTCAAGTATTACCCAAGAAAGTTGAAAAGGTTGAAAAGATTGAGAAGAAAGTTGAAAAAGTTGAAAAGGTTGAAAAGGTTGAAAAGAAAGTTGAAAAAGTTGAAAAGAAAATCTCTCCTCCACTGAAAGATAAAAGTATTAATCATTTGGAGATTCAAAATGATCCCGACGATTCTTTATCAATATCTGAATCAGAAAGAGGATCTGAGATAGAATATTACAAGAAGAAAGACAAAGCTCCTTCTCACGCAGAATCACCTGATAACGAAAATAAAGGATTAGTATCGCAAGATTCCTTTGAAGATGATGAACTACCTTTTGTTCCAACAACTCTACCTCAAGAACGTTCAGTGATCCCTCATATCATACCTGTAAGAGAAAGAATACATAAAATAAAAGTGACACAGTCAATAGATCGTCCTAGAAGCGCAACTCCAATTCAACCGAGTAGGTTAGAAGCGTATAAACAGTCCTCTCAAGAATTGTTAGATCAAGATGTAGATAAGTTAACTATTTCAATTAAAGTACCTCAACCTGGTGCTGTAAAAGTTCTTCCAACTAAAGTACCAAAAGTACCAAAAAGACAGAGCTCAAAGAGTTGGGAAGATTTTTGTAGTGAGGGGTTAAAAAGTCCTAGGCAGCTAAGAAAGCAATATAAAGAGAAACATACGTCAAAGGATGCAACTTCATCTCCACCTCCTCCACCACCACCTCCTCCTCCACCAAATTGGAGAAGTCCAGTCAAATATGCGCACAGTGCTCCAGAAACTCCCCGTCCCTCTTCTACACCTCAGACTACCCCTCGTTCTGCCCCTAATACTGCGAGAACGGGAGCAGCACCTGTGCAAGCTCCTCCAAAGTGGATAAACTTTGATGAATTACCGAGTGTTGTTTTAAAACCCGTTCGACAAATTAAGACAGTTCCTCCTAAACCGCAATTACCCTTCCAAGAAAAAAGTAGAGAGATTAAACAGAAGCAAAGGGAGAAGAATATAGAAGAATCTAGTTTAAGAGAAGATGAAAAAGAAGTTTCAAAGCCAGCTGAAACACCGAAAACAGATGAATCTGATAAGGAAAGTTATGAGCACTCTTCTGAAGAGAGCGAAGAAGAGAAGCGCGCCAGCATGTCTTCTACTGAAGATTTGAGTACAGTTCGAGAAACGATTGAAAAGCTCAAACAAACCTCATCAGAAGATAACTTTGAAAACTCTGATTTAGAAAGGCTTCTTGCTCCAGTTAATGAATGCATTACTAAATTGTCTTCAATCACAACAGAATCACAGGCGATAGAAAGCAGACGTTCTCCAATCCCAGATAATTGGGAAGATTTCCTCCTTCCTCCTCAACCAGGAAGAAGAAGCAGATTATCATCACTGGGTTCTGATGCAGGCTCAATTAGTGGAATAAGATCTCCTTCTCCTTCGATCATGCTTTTAGAAACTTCCTTTTGTGGCAACCAACCTATTGATGATCCAGCCTTAGAAGAACCAGATGTACCTATTCCAATTGCTAGAAAACTTAGTGGAATATCACTAGGAGATCTGAGTCCTTTAACCAGTAGGAGTGAAAGAGAACGAGCACATAGTTTGCATTGTGGGCACTTTTTGACCCAACCCGACAGGGCATCAATTTTGAGGTAAGTTACTATCATTTATTATTATTATTATTATTATTATTATTATTATTATTATTATTATTATTATTATTATTATTATTATTATTATTATTATTATTATTATTATTATTATTATTATTATTATTATTGGCAAAAAAAGACAAGGTACTTTTATCATGTTTAGGTATTTTACCGCAAACTACTGAGGTTAAACTCTGGTAAAACCTTTACGGGTCTATAAAAGTATAAGATAAGGAATATATATATATATATACTATTATCTTATATATATATATATATATATATATATATATATATATTATATATTATATATGATATATATATAAATAGTATATATAGGGTATTAATATATATATTATATATATATATTATATATAAATATATTTCAGTTTAAATATATATATATTATATATATATCTTATATATATATATATATATATATATATATATAGTGGATATATATTATATATATATAATATATAAGTTTATATATAATATATATTATATATTAATGATATATAATATTAAAATATATATATATATATATATCTATTAGTGCATGCAGAGATAAATGGGAGGTAGGGGTCTTGGGACAGATCGCCAGTTTCCCAAAATTAAAATGTCTCATATAGTTATCAGATATTCTTCACTGGAATTGAATAAATTGACAGGACTTTTGACCATGGGGTCAATTCAGACACTAAACTAAAAAACATTAACTTAGGAATAGTTAGGAAAATTAAATCTAGCTTATAAACATTTAAAAAACAAATTGCTGAAACTTTCAAAATGCTCATTTATAAATTTACAACTTAATATTCTGGAAAAACGATAAGCACATTGAAAGGTTTAAAATAACCGATTTTAAACAAGTTCATTTGTGTTTTAGAACTAAATGTTTTTTATATTAAATAGTACGTATAAAAATCTTGATAGTAAAACACAGAAATAGAAATGAGAGATTAAAATAAAGTCTTAAAAATATCCCATAAGGGATTGATTGTCCATAAATTGCGACTACACAGAATCGTTTCTATAACTATGAACCCTCAATGGCCTGAGAGGCATTTTTTCATCAGTCATAAACATTCCTTTCGACTGATGAAATCAATTTAGATTCATTTCTTTTTTAACTCTCTGAGTATTCGCAAACACATCACTGAAATTTTTTCGATAATTAATTTTTCCTGACTACTAGATAATGATAAAAAAAAACAGAAATTTATACTAATACACTTTGCTATTAAAACTATGATACTATTATTATATATGATATATATATATATATATTATGATATATAAATATTAACTAATATATTATATAATATAATAATATATATTATAATATACTTATTATATACTAATTCTAAGTCGCTTTATTATATAGTATATTATGTATATATATATGTATTTATATATATATTCATAGTAATAAATTTTAAAATCTCTTCCATTGTCTTTCCTTGTTTTGTGTTTTTCAAATCTTTCTCTTTTCTCTCTTTCGTCTTCTCTTCTCTCTCTCTCAATCTTCCCTCTCCATCTCCCTCTTTCTCTCCTCTTCTCCTCTTCATACTCTCTCTCTCTCCTCTCTCTCCCTCTCTTCTCCTCTCTCTCTCTTCGTCTCTCTCTCATCTCATTCTTCTCTTCTCATCTTCTCTCTTCTCTCTCTTCCTCTTCTCTCTATCTCTCCTCTTTCTCTCTCTTCCTCTCTCATACTCATGCTCTATCTCTCTCTCTCTCTCTCTCCGCTCTCTCTGCTCCTTCAGCTCTATCTTCTTAACTCTCTCTCGTCTCTGGTCTCGTCTCTTCTTTCTCTCTCTCTCTCTCTCATTCTTAACTCTATCTCTCTCCTTCCTTTTCTCTCCTCTCCTCATCTCTCTCTCATCCTCTCTCTCTCAATCTCTCTCTCCTCTCTCTTGTGTGTCACGGGAATCCTGCTCTCTCACTCTCTCTCTCTCTTTCATCTCTCCTCTCGTCTCTCTCTCCTCTTCATTCTCCTTCTCTTCTACATCTTCCTCTCTCTCTCTCTCCTCTCTCGTCTCCTCTCTGATTTTGTCTTGAAATAATAGCTTCCCCACTTAAGAATTCTGAAGAAGCTGGATTTAATTTATAGTTTCTGCATCAGACAAATTACTTTACAAGCTTTGAATGTGACAAAAATATAAATACTGCTCACCAAAATTCCCCTTTGGCTAGTTGTAATAAAATAATTAATTTCTTTCTAGACAAAATGCCTGATTACGTTTCTAAAAAAGTGTTTCAAAAGAAAGGAATATGTAGATATTTTAATATGATAGTTTTATTTATATTTAGTTAATTATTTTTCTTTATTTGGTAGAATGAAGTTTTTGAAGCAACGAAAGCAACCATGTTTTCTCTGCTGCAATTAAAAATACGATGAAGATCAGAGTTCAGATGCTTCAGGCCTATCCTCCTAGGCCAAGCAACCGCTATTAATTAGCCTATAAGATATTAGCTAAAAGATGAATGAAAATAAAAAAAAAGAGTTAAGGGTAGAATAAAACTCTGAGTTAGCACAACTATTGGTAAATTTAAAGGACGAAAGTGGTTGTCTTCAACAGCTGCTATGGAACTACAAAAATATAGGAAAAAAGATGATAAAAAGATTCACAGGAATGACGAAGATCACAGAACTAAAGGATCAGAGTGAAGGGAAAGAAGATCACCAGTTGAGAGCTCTTTACGGAGGCCATTTTGACAACCTGACATAGCATAGGAAAAATGAGATGTTCCAAATCTTGCAATTCAAAATTTTTGGAAAGAACAGAGGTTAAAGAAGATAAAAGGATAGTTAAAGGGTTGAAAGGAATCCCCTTTTTTGACACATGTTGAATGAGGACACGTTTCCAGCCCGAAGGAAAATTTAAAGTTGATTGGCAGAAACTAGAAAAAATAGTTTACCGACGCATGGTGCAAACTCGGAAGCATAATTTAGTGTTAGTGTTATGCTTATAAGAAATTACGTTAACATAAATGAGGAGCAGGGAGGTGGAGAAGGTGGAATAACTCCGAAATCGTTTAAGAGGTAAATGTTTAGGGCGATTTTTTAAACTTTGATGTAGACGGTAAGACATTTGGGTACCCTCGGAAGAACCAATATTAGAGAATTGAGGTAAAGAAACAATTTAAGTATATTTTCGCATAAAATGAGGAGGATACCTAAGTAAAATTTTTCATTTCTGCTAAAAACAGAATAATTCTACTGAAAATAATTTTTCACTAACAAATAGTTGCGAAACGTGCTCTAATGCATCTGGTCTTTTAAACACTGCAAATGTCCGATCTATACGAATGGCACATAGAATCAGGCATTGTTAAGCTGACAGAAAAATAAGAATGAATGCAAAACGATTCCCTAGGTTTCTGTATTATATATTCTATATTTATTATTATCTATAATATATATTGTATACATATATATAATATATAATATAATATAATAATATTATATATATATATATATATAGTGATACTATGTGAGTAAGTATAAGAATAGTATATAATATAGTAATATAAATATATATGAATCTCCGAATAGTGATTCAATCTGCAGAAGAAGTCCCTAAAAGGTAGTGATTATGAACCTTTGTGAGAGGCAAAGATCTCGCACCTGTGCTAGGAACCAAATTGGAAACCTTAACCCCTTTGGAATGGACTTTGAAATCTCCTAGTAATAGTGAAGCTCAATGTTATCCCAAGATAGCGTCAGTGCGAAAAAACATGCAGTCAATTTCTCCTACCTACCTTCATACCTTGTACTATATTTATATCTACATAAAATATAGTAAATATTTTCGTAAACTATATAATATTTACTAATATACAATATCATTATTTAATAATGCCACAAATATATATTAGATTTAGATTATTTTTTATTATATTTATAAATAATACGCTTCTAATTATATATATATTTATAGCTAATATATAATCTAGTTGCAGTTATTACTTATGTAAATCATATTTTACATATATATATATTTCACAATATATTTATAATATAAATAGAAAACTAAATCTCAAGTAGTATATTAATAATATATATAATTTATATATATACCCCTATTATATATATATAAAGTATTAATATAATTGGTTATATAATTATGAATTATAATTCATAATTATAATTAGTAATATAATACATATATACCATAATATATATATAATATATTATAATATACCTTATATATATTATTTATTAGATAAGTATATAGTATATAATGTATACATTATATATATATTATGTGTAATAATACTATGTATAATTATGTATTTAGTTATTACTATGAGCTACTGTTTATAGCTATATATTATAGTTATTATATATTGATTTTTATTGTGTTTACTATCCTCTATATTATTGTTTTTAAATTGTAATGAGTAAGCGCAAAGTAAATAATGTATATTCTATTATATATTTATAGAATAGTAATTATAGGATTACCCTGTCTGATTAATGTTATAGCGTATTATATATGTATTCACTAATATTAGGGATATATATAATAATATATATGATGTAGTTTAGTATGATATATATATATTATATTACCTATTATATGCGGACCTATCTATATCATATATTTTTTATATAATATAAAAATAGTATGACGTACAATAATATAATACGTATTATCATAGTAGTATATATAAGATATGGGATATATATATGTATTTACATAATATATATATATATATATCGTCATCATTATAGTTTGATATTCAGAGGCTATATATTCATATTTCTATAAGTAATTACTAATATTTGTATGGACTACATAGTTAGTTTTTATTTGACAATCACTGGGTATATAACTTAAATTCATTATTATATTTGATTCTTACAAGGCTCTAACCAAAAGTGTGTAAGTAGCTTATTTTTATAATTTTTTATGTTATATTTATATTAATATATATATTTTGATTTCGAAATATTTTTTTATGTCAGATATTAATTATATTATATTATATATAACCTACATCTATATATTTTGTAATAGTATGGTAAATAAGTAATAACTTATTATAGTGTATATGTCTATCTATCTACTCAGTATCACGGATATATTATATACTATATTGTATAATATATAATTATATATATTATCATAGATATAAGACTTATTATGTTTCATTGATTCTATTATGTAATAGTTAGTGTTCTTTTATTATACCTATTATATTATTATATATTTATTATTATTATATATAAATTTTTTTATTTATATTATAAATATATATATTTTATGTTATTATTATATTATATTATTATTATATATTATAATATTATATTATTATTATTTATAGATTATAATTATTATATAATATTTATATTTATATTATATATATATATTATATATTTATTATATAATTTATTACTTTATTTATATATATATATAATATAAACTATTTAATTTATTATATATATATATATATTATAATCTATATTATATTTATATAGTATTTATAGGTATATATATGTATGTATATTATTTACATGTATTATGCATATATAGAATAGTTAGAGTATACTATATATATATGATATGATATATATATATGTTCGTGAGCTATTTAATTATTAGATATGATGAAGTATTATATATAAATATATAATATATAACATTATATAATATATAAATATACACTCGGATTAATTTCACTATTGGATTAAATTATAATAATATTTGGGGATTGTTTAATTATCATTGTAATTATATTAGATATATACCTTTATATTTATAGTTAGTATAGAGAATCATGAGTATGTATTTATATATTATCTTTGGTGTAGTTATATATTTAGTATTGACTATTCTATAATATTATTAACATAATTATGATGGTAAATCTACAGTTAATTGATTATATAGAGCGGTTCATATAATGCTATAGTTTAATTAGAGGGTAATATACTATATAGGTGAGTTTAGTAGAGTGATAGTGTGATAATTATTATATGAGGATTGTTTGTTGTATTTTGATATATAAAATATATAATTTGAGGGATTAAGATGTTGAGTTAGAGTAAATTGATTATGTTTAGTTTTCAATTACTAAAGTTTCTCTTCTAAGTTTCAAATATTGTATCTCTAAATTTTCTTTTCTTTATATTATTTTTGTGAAATTTCGTAGCAATGGTGAATTTGTGAGTTGATTATATATATGTATTGTTACAATAGTTATATCAGATATGACATTATATACCACCTTTAATTTAATTATATTTATATATGTCATATATATATATATTATTCAATACATTTTACAGAAGCCTATTATACTTCTATATATATATTAATATACTATATTATATATATATATTATAAATCATTATATATAGTATTAATATTAATATATATTATAATATTATATTATTAGTTTAATATTAAAATGTTATTATAATTATAATTAATAATTAGTACTATATTTATTTTATCTATACTATATCTCAACTGAGTGTGATCATCTGTAATATGGCCTACTCTTGTTTTATACGATGTTTTTTGCTTGGTTATATAAACACCAGTGGTTCCTTCCAAATTTGACATTACGTTGCCAAATATATAGGTAAATTATATATTACTAGGGAAAATTGATTTTGTGATATTTTTTATATATTAAAATATTTAATCATTGTAAGGTCAATATTTATATCCTATTAGTCATTAAATACTACATCTTTATAATTTTGTATTGCTTAATCTCTAAAATTATTATTACATTATATATATAAATATATATATAAAATTAGCACATATATTAAATATAGTATAATATATTTTTATTTTATATAACTATATATTATTATATATTATTTAATATATTCATTTTATTATTATATTATTATATAATTATATATATATTGATATCTAATAATATTTTAATATTATAATTATTAGTAGTATATATATAATATATGTTTATATTATGGGTCGATTAATTAGTATTATCTTATAGTATTTTAGTGTAATTTAGTATACTAGTAATTAGTTTCAGTTATTATGAGTTATTTACGGTGCGTGTAAGTAATCTTAAGTACTACTTCGGATTGGTTTTGAGTTTTATATGTTGTAGCTGTGGGGCGTTACTAGTAGTTTCATTTATAGTTTTTGCTAAATTTATAGTACTAGTAATTTTATTGCAAAGTATTTTCACGCACATGGTTTAATGTATTTATTTTTGCACTCACCTTGTTTTTAATTCTCGCTTCTTATATTATATATAAATATTAATATTTATTAGTATTTTTAATTTTTTATATATTAATTACTATATTTAATATATATATATATAATATATTTTAACTAGGTGAAGGATTGTGTATAAGATACAATTACAATAGTTTAGTATTATTAAATTATGTATATATAACTAAGTACAAGGGGCTCAAGTTCTCTGATTTTATTATAATTAACGTTTTAATTTATAACTTTATTGTTATAACTGTTGTCCTTAATGTATTAAATCACACAGGAAACTCCATATATCTAGTAGCCTAATTAAATGTTATTATATAAATATATACTCAGATATATATTATCGACTCTAAGTTCCTATTCCAAATCCATTTTTATGTTTAATTTAGGATGTGAAGTTTGAAAGATTTTTAATTATTATTCAAATAGTTTGTTAGTGTATTGAATCTGACATCGCAATTTTTGGTTGGAATCTCCACTTCCAACTCTTAAGATATTACCTTTGTTTTTTTAATTATGATTTTTATTTAATATTCGTTATTTAATTTTTATTTATTATTATATATAGATTCATATAGAAATAGGGTAGGATTTTCTTTTGCTGTATTATCATTTCTTATTTGTCTCGGAAATTCATACTCTTTTCTTCTTATTCTTCTTACATATCTTTATTTATCGTCTTCATTACTTATTTTGAGTGTTCGTTCTTTCTTCTTCTTACTTATACGTTTATTCATTCTTATACTTTCTTCTTCAGCGTTTGCGTACTATGTGTTTGGTTACTTGTCTAGTTTCGCATTTAATTATTATTCATTCTATTCCAAAACTATTAGTATGATTACAGTTCTTTGATTTTTGATTCTTTCTCTAATTACTTTTATCTATTTTTATTTGATAATTTCTTCATTTTATCTTTCTTCATTCTTATTTATTATTGTTATTACTTTCTGTAACTTTTCTTTTCACTTCTTCATCTTAAGCTTATGCGTGACACCTCTCATATTCTCGTGATCCTTTATAATTTATATTTTATTCTATTATTAATGTAAGTTTTTGAAAGAAATTAAATAGAGAAGATTTTAAGCTGAATTTATTTAAACTTAATCTTAAAATAAAGTGAGGATAGAAATATTAAACAAGATTAAATATTATAAAATAAGTGTAAATAATAAGTTAAAATAATTTCTTTCTGAATATCATCAAGGAATTCCTTAGTGTAATTATTATATTTGTTTTATTTATATTCATACAATTTTATTTATTATTTATTGTTATTATAGTATTTAAACAACAGGTATTATTATAATAGTTAATATTAAAACACCTTTTGTTCATTTTGATCTAGTTAGTATGTTAAAATAATTTTATACATCTAACAATATCATTATTTTATATATGTGACAACACTGTTGATTACATTATATTAATTATGTATATTATTTATGGTATTATATTAATTATTATATTTATTTTTATTTTTCGAGTGTATTAGAATCAAGTAATCATTATTAATATTCTATATCTTATTTAAATGTAATTCGCCTGGTTAAGTCATTAGGCACGATTAATATTCAGTACTATTATATGTATTAATAATATAATGAATCTTTTATATGTAATAAATAAATAATTTATTTATTATTTTTTATTCTAGTATTTTAGATAAACAATACAAAATGTATTACTTATCGCTTGTTGATATTCTTTCAAATTTGTTTTTTCGTGTAATTATATTGTTCCTCTCAATTTCTTTGCGTTTGTTTGAATATATGAGTAGATTAGTTGATAACATTATTAAGTAATAAGATACTAGGTATACAGGTATAACTTTCTTTGATAGTTGTTAACATAAGTACAATTTATTTATGTAGTGTAAAAACTTATAAATGATAACCTGAATTGAATTAATTAGTGTTATTATTATTATTATTATTATTATTATTATTATTATTATTATTATTATTATTATTATTATTATTATTATTATTATTATTATTATTATTATTATTATTATTATTATTATTATTATAATTATTATTATTATTATTACTATTATTATTATTATTATTATTATTATTATTATTATTATTATTATCATTATTATTATTATCATTATCATTATCATTATTATTATTATTATTATTATTATTATTATTATTATTATTATTATTATTATTATTATTATTATTATTATTAATATTATTATTATTATTATTATTATTATTATTATTATTATTATTATTATTATTATTATAAGTTTTACTTTTAGCTTCCAATTCCCTAAATATTTTCTTCTGATATTCATTTAATTTCCTTAATACTACTCTAGAGAATAATTTGCAAAGAAAGTATGAGGCATATTTATATTTATTAGATCCTGACCGGTTTCGTCCGTAAACCTCGGACATCTTCAGAGTTTTGATTCTAACAGTTGAATGAATTATTTTAACACTAGATATAAAAAATTAAAATTACAAATTAGATTTTAGATTTTAGATTTTTGTATTTCATATTATATTTAACTTAAGGGACAATACGTTGAACTTTATGTTAATGTCTGATTTTAGATGTTTTATGTAATAAGCCTCAGCTATTTTCAGTTTTTGGGCTTCACATGAGGAGTGTAAAATTTAAATGATTTTGAAATATCAGGTACAGCTGTCTTGTTATGTTCAGTGAATAAATGTTCGTATATTTTTACTGGGTTTAAAGTGGTGCTGGTATGCCCTATCTGTAAATCATTAGTCGTGTAACCAGGGGGGGGGGGCGCCCAGCCCCCCCCCCCCCCCTAAAAGTGTTTACTCTTATAGAGTCTACCTGCGAATTTTTTTGATCCAACGTCCCGTTCCGGGTGGCCGTTATGTACGTTTTACGATAAATATATATATATATATATATAAATATATAGCATATAATATATATATATATATATATATATATATATATATATATATATATATATATAACGTTATATATAGATTTATATATAAATATATATATATATATATATATATATATAATATATATATATATATATATATATATATATATATATATATATATATATATATATATATATATATATTATTATATATATATTATTACATATTAATATTATACATATATTATAAGGTTGGCATTAATAAGACTCAAAGAATATTTTAATATAGTAATGCCTTCAAGTAAATTAGAAGGTGGTGAAAATTACTTGAGATTTCCAGCATATAATATAACATAATATAATATAATATATATATATATATATATATATATATATATATATATTATATATGTTATATATATATATATATATATATATATATATATATATATATATATATATATGTATAAACATATATATATGTATATATATATATATATATATATATATATATATATATATATATATATATATATATATATATATATATATATATATATATATATATATACATATATAAATATATATATATTTTTATATATATATATGGTCAGAGTTTAAATCATCCACATAATCTGGGCCCAGGTTAAATTCTTGAGGGCGGCAAATTTAGGCGGAATATTTCTTTTTTAATACTTATGTCGTACCCCCAGATATACATCTCTATATATATATATATATATATATATATATATAGTATATATATATATATATATATATATATATATATATATATATATATATATATATATATATATATATATATATATATATATATATATATATATATATATATATATATATATATATATATATATATATATATATTTTTTTTTTCTATCTTTTTTTTTTTATTGTTGTTTCCAAGTACCAATTTTTGTATGTTAAAAAATAAAAATGTTAAAGATTGTCCTTATTTGACATTAATTTGGCCTTTTCATTTTCATCTCATCTGGCAACCCTGATTGGTATCTTTCAGTTCATTTTTGCCCGATATTCAGTGACTAATATATTTTTTTTATTGCTAGGCCTGAACAGCCTACGTGCTCTGGCTGATACATACATAAGTGCATCGGTTCTGATGATTTATTCAAGAATTAAAAAGTTAAATAATTGAGTTTTCAGAAGTAGAACATTATTTATTGTTTTAAACAAATAGGTGACTTAGCAGTTTTGATATTAATGGATGGTCGAAAAAGGTTGAGCGGCGCAAAATACCGTAAAATAGCAGAAGAGAAAAGGAGAAAGGATAATAAAGTGTTATCTAAAATACCAAGAGTAGACTCATTCTTTATCACAAAGACAAATGAATCTATCGTGAGTGCGGATGAATCTGAAATAATTTCAAAAATCATTGATGATAACGATAACACGGGTAATCGTGAAACATATGCATCGACTTCTTACGTTACTGTCGAGAATAGTTAGCAGGTAGACGAAGCACAAGACAAAAAAATCTTTATACCAAGCGATGATCCATTTTATTGGAAGGTTAGTGAAGCCACGCGAGACTACTTTGCAAAAAATGGGATTAATCAAAATTCAGACAGATTTTTTTAATTCTAAGAGAATTTATCCAGATAAAAGTAGATTCTTAACAAAATCCTTGTTTGAACGAAAACTTTTGAATGGAGATGTGAAACGTGACTATTTAGTGTACTCTAACAGTCAATGATGCGTCTTTTGTGGAAATTTTTTGGAGGCGGTGTTGTATCTCAGTTTGTAACAGAAGGATTTAACGATTGGAAGCATGGCAATACAAGATTGACTGAACATGAAAATTCCGTTCGCCATCGTGAAGAGACTAAGTAATTCATTATGTAGAGTTGACAAGCAGCTGCTCTTTCAATTAGAAGAAGAAGTAAATATTGGAGAAATGCACTACAAAGAGTTATTACTGTTATTAAGAAACTTTCCTCGTGGGAGTTACCATTCCGAGGCGATGATGAAATAAATGGCTCTGGTCGAAATGGAAATTTTATGATGTGTCTGGAACTTATTGCAGAATTTGACCTTTTTTACAAAATCACCTATCTCAATGTCAAAATTCTGGCAAAGGAAGCACTTCTTATTTATCACATAGCACTTACGAAGAACTTATCCAAATTATGGCTAGAAAGGTAATTAATCAGTGAAATAGTGAAAGAAATTCAGGAAAGTAAGTATTTTTCTATTATTGTTGATTCCACTCCAGATATTACTCATAAAGATCAGCTGAGCTTTATCATCAGATATGTTAGCAAAGAAGGTACGCCTAAAGAACGCTTTTTAGGATTTATTAAAAATCCTGGTTATACAGGTAAAGAACTAGCGGAAACGGTGATGAGTTTTCTCAAAGCAAATGAATTAGAAATAAGCAGTTGTTGGGGTCAAACGTATGATAATGCTGCTAATATGTCAGGAATATATTCTGGCCTGCAAACAAGAATTAAAGAGGTCAACCATCTAGCATATTTCATATCATGTTCAGCTCATTCCCTTAATTTAGTGGGATCTAGCTCTGCCACATGTTGTAAACAGGCGGTTTCTTTTTTTGCTTTGCTTCAGAATCTTTATAATTTTTCTCGGGCTCTACGCATTGTTGGGGTATCTTAGAATCTTTCTTCAAAGAATATACTGTCAAAACACTATATGGGACAAGGTGGTCAGCTCGAGCAGAAGCTTGTAAAAGTCTAAACAAAGGTTTGGAAGCTATTGTTAAGGCTTTAAACTCTGTATCTGAAGATAAAAATGAGAGACCAGTCATTCAGCAAGAGGCAAAGGGAAATTTGAAAAAATTGAGTTCCTATGAAATACTCTTTATGTCTGTAATATGAGAACCAATACTTGAAAGATTTGATTCTGTAAATAAAAAATTGCAATCCGAAGATATGGATGTGGCCACCGTTATTAATTTGCACAACTCCCTGTGTAACTTAGTTAATGAAATTAGAAGTTCATTAGAAACCTACAAAAATTGTGCCAAAGAAAAATTGAAAATCTTTACACAAAAAGACATCAAGAATGTATCTAAACTAAGATCTGAGAAAGAAAAAAATTATCAAATATGCATTCTTCAAGCAAGCTTCAATACTATATTAGATAAACTGTCAACAGAATTAAATATGCGAAGTTTTGCATACAGCGAATTTTCAGAAAAGTTTTTATTCTTTTCAAATCTCACCGAAACCGACCCAGACGACATTCATAAATCAGCTAAATTATTACAAAAATCTATCGATCCGACTTAGAAGATTTTGGAAGCAGAATGCATTCACTTAAAATGTTTGCTTTTAGAAGAAGGTAATGGCAGTAAAACCTTGTCCCAATTAAACAAATATTTATATACCAAAAGCCTTCATGATATATATCCAAATCCGAATATTGCATTAAAATTATTTTTATGTATTCCTGCGACAAACTGCTCAGCTGAAAGATCATTCTCCACACTTAGAAGGGTTAAAAATTATTTACGTTCGTCCCAGTCCCAACAGCGTTTAGTTCATCTTGCTGTAGTTGCTATTGAAAATGATTTCACCGTAAAATTAGATTACGAAGATATTATTGACAAATTTGCTGCTAACGAAAAGACAAGACGAAAACCTGTAATGAATCATTAATTTGACATGTAGATGTAATAATGTAGTGAGTTGATATATATATATATATATATATATATATATATATATATATATATATATATATATATATATATATATATATATATATAGTATATATATATATAAAGAGTATATATATATATATATATATATTTATATTTTGATATAAACTTGAAAAGAAATGACATCCCCCCAGTATAGGCTCTAGAGTAGTTAATATATATATATATATATATATATATATATATATATATAGGGTAAAAATGTACATATATATATATATATATATATATATATATATATATATATATATATATATATATATATATATATATATATATATATATATATATATATATATATATATATATATATATATATATGAGTATATGGCGAAGGCTAGTTGCAATCGTCATTTTCTCACATTTCTCTTGCCGATACGAGGTCTTCTCACTCATTTTATATGCTCTTTTAATTTGTATATAAGAACTGTGTTGTTATTCTATCTATGCTTTTTTTTAATGTTGATATGTATATATAAATTCTAGATTTTGTGTTCAGTCGGATTCTCAATTCTTTATTAAGTGTTTAAGGTTCAAAGTAGCATTGAAATTATCACTCTGTGACGCCACTCTATAATTCAACACCGCCTCAGTGTAAAGTTATTTTTCAATTTCATCAGATCATGGATATTAGGAGATTCCTTGGTACGTACGTTTTACTTTAAATATTATAATAAAATTTTGTGTATTTACTTCTTAAAAGTAGGAATTTTGTAACACATGATCTTACTTGTCCATATGAGGTTAGCTTCATTTTAAAAACTATTTTTCATTACAACACAGAAATTAGTGGTTTTTCAGCATAGTTTGCTATACTTTTTTAATTTTTTCTGTTAACATCTTTGAATGTTAGTAAAATTATTAACCTATGACCATATGTGGCAGAGATTTACAGTAGTAGAACCATATATATATATATATATATATATATATATATATATATATATATATATATATATATATATATATATATATATATATATATATATATATATATATATTGTTTGCAGTAAATTTGAAAAGAAAGAACTCTGATAAAATTGGAAATGGTAGCGGTGAAAAAAAAGAAGATACCAATGTACCTAAGACTACACAAGAGGCAATCCCTCCTACTTCGCATATTTCACATGATGAAGAACCCACACCCAGGCCCAGCACCTCGACGAGTCAAGATATGGGTCCAGATTTCGGAGCTGGCGTTTCAGTAGATGACAGTCACGAAAATGACATTGGTAGATACGTTGGACATTCATCTATGATTTTGACTGAGAAAAAGAAACAGTTACAGTTACTAAGACCTATAATTTTTTGGAAGATGCTACCCACTTAAAGAGGAAATTCAATTATGAATGGTTGGAGACATATTCACCTTAGCTGATATACTCCAGGCGCCTAAATGGAACATTTTGTAAGTTTTTTATTTTATTTCTACTAAATAAAAGTTCGGTCAGTGGGGTTTCCTAGGCTCTTAACAATAAGACCTTTCACTAAATATGAGTTCATGTGGTTTGTAAGGGATATACAAACACAGAGTGGCATAAAACTGTTGTTGAAGCTGCAAGATTGTTCCTACAAGACGTGCCGGTAGACATCCAAATTAACCAGCATTCTAAGAAAATCATAGAAGAAAATAAAAAAATATTATCCTCAATAATTTCATGTGTGACATTTTCTGGTACGAGCGATTTACCACTTCGGGGTAAGCATCATGATGAGGGAGTGTTGCAAGATTTGCGTCGCTTACGAATAGATGCCGGAGATCAGTCATTGAAAACCATTTTGAAAAGGGGAAGAAAAATGCCACATACCAATCAGTTCAGATTCAGAATGAGATCATTTCTCTATGTGGTACTACTATAAAGAAAAGCATCGTTAATAAGGTAAAGGAAGCGTGCGCGTATAGCTTACTAGCAGATGAAACCGCTGATATTTCTGGAAAGGAACAATTATTCATAGTGTTGCGCTATTTCGACAACGAGTCCGATGAAGTCAAAGAGGAATTTATTGGCTTTGTAGAACTGAAAGCGCTTGACGCAAAAACCATTGCGAAAGCCAGTGACGATTTTGTCACGACTGAAGAACTAGATCCCGAGAAATGCGTGGGCTTGGGTTTCGATGGCTGTTCTACGATGTCTAGCAAAGAAGGAGGTGTCCAAGCAATATTGCGGAAAAGTATAAAAAAGCATTGTTCTTTCATTGCTCTTCACACAAACTAAATCTAGTAGTAAATGATTTGAACACAATACCAGAAATCCGCAATACTGTGGGTACTATAAAGGACATTATTACGTTTTTTCACGAGTCGGTCTTGCGAAGAAAATTAATGCCAAACATTCCAAGCCTATGCCAGACCAGATGGTCTGAACAACACAAGTGCATCAGAGTGTTTAAGGAGCACTTTGTACGAATGATGCAAGCATTAGAAATCCTTTCTTGAAGGAAATTCCGCCACAAAGAAAAAAAGCGCTTTTCAGTTGCATTCAGCGGCATGTAAGTCGTCATTTATCATGGCTATGATATTGATCGTGATCGCGAAGTACTCTGCGATGTTAGAGCCAGTTGTAAATCGCTCTCCAATCCAAGACCTTGAATATCGTCAAACTCAGCACATTCAACATATTGTGGAAATGGGAAGGAGCCACCGGATGAAAAAATCACCGATGAAGTGTTAAAAAGAAGCTAATCAAATCGCCGAGCAACTAGGACTTGATCTGAATATACCACGAGTTTTTTGGGTAGCTGTACCGCAGCAACTATCCAGCAACAAATTCCACGGAGTTCTGGAGAGGATCCTTAATAACTCTGTATCTAGATTCTATAACCTCTTCTTTGGAATTACGGTTTTCTACTGAAAATACACCTGCTTATGCATTGACATATCTATATCCTTTCCACATGCTACTCATAACAATCGATGAGTTAAAGGAAAAGACAGCTTCATTTTATAGTTTTTACCACTTAGAAGGCATATAAGAAGAGCTAGAACTTTGGTACAAAATTTGGAAGGACAAGAAACTGAGTAGTGAAGAACTAAAAGATCTTGTTGTCTCCCAAGTCTTAAAGGAGACTGAACTTTTCTTTCCGTCGCCGAAAAGGCTTTGATGATACTACTCGCCCAGCCATGCACCACCAGTACAGTAGAACACTCTTCCAGTACTCTGCGAAGGATCAAGACTTGGCTGCGAAGTACTATGGAAGACGACAGGTTAAACTGACTGGCTATGATGAGTGTACACAGAAAATTTGTGTTTGACAATTATGATTATTTTATTCAAACAGTAGTTGATAAATTTGCGTTGAACCCAAGGAAATTACTTTTTAATAATATCAATTTTGCAACTGCTCTATATTGTGAATTTTATCACGTAAATTACGGATATTCTATTGCTTAATAAAATATTTTTTTTAAATATTTATCATGTAATTAATTTAATTAAATTTTTATTATTTCTTCTTTTATATATATATATATATTTATATATATATATATATATATATATATATATATATATATATATATATATATATATATATATATATATATATATATATATATATATATATATAAAATATATATATTTTTTTATATATATTTATATATATATATTCCCCCCCCTATGCTTGGAAGCTGGCGAAGCCCATATACGTCGACGTACAGTCAGACTCGGGACATGCGAATTGGTACACGACATGGTGATTAACTGAAAGAGTATCCTTAGTAGAGAAGCAGGAAGAAAGTTTTCTTGTTTTGTGGTATAGTTTAA
>JABUQX010028374.1:40000-45000 GCA_015478945.1 Trachelipus rathkii | reverse complement strand
AAATTTTGAAGGTCAATTAGTGTAATGTATATAAAAAATGAAAAAAAAACATTATTATGAAAAAAGTCGTTGTAATTTTAACCAGAGTTAATGACTGTGCTTGTAAAGGTTTGGATCACGTTTTATAAAAGAGGAAGAGCGAGACTTTAAAAATAACAGAGTAAAAATCTAAAGTCATTTTTGGCTCATCATGACTGATGACTCTCGTCGCATACTTAAAGTACTGTTAAAAAATAATTGTCAATTAGTATAAACTCGTTGAAGTCAACTATTACCCCTCGATCTTGTTAGGATTCAATATTAAAGTCGATTATCTACAAGAACTACGGGGTCAGAAATACGGTTGACATGTGGAAGCTAACAAGGAATGATAATCTTCAAGCAATATTAATTAGGCCCACTGACAACCTTGAACTATTTTAACAAATAATTTAAAGATACAGAGGCTATGCAATTACTTGAAGAATATCATACATCAGAAAATTAATCTATACACTAAAAAGAGAGAAAGACCTTGTTCCTAAAAAAAACTGAAAAGGAAAAAGGGAATTAGACTAAAGATACTACCATGAAAAATAATGATGGGAAATTAGTTTCTTAAATAATCAGCTTTAAAAACAACACAAATTTTCACAACACGAATTGATAACATGATGAAGGAAGAAAATAGATTGTTTCCGAATCTCCTTCAATAAAAAAAAAGGAACGAGCTTCCCTACCATACCAAACATCTCTTTTAGAGAAACGCTAAAGCCTACAAGGAGGTCTTCATCTGAAGGACGAAGACGGTCCACAAAAGTTTAAATATTATTCAAAATCGCTCATATAAAATTTCGTGGAAGGTCTAGAAGTTCTAGTAGATGCAATAAAGATCTATGATGAATTCAAAGCAAAAATAAGGATAGCTAGGGCATAGATCTTTCGGGTGAATAATTATTTATGATAAGAAGTGGAGCCTTCTTCTTGAGTCCTGGCTTTTGTACTACCGCCAAAGCTGACAAAAGACCAGGAAAAGGGCTTACAAGTCGTAATTAACTAAAATATATTTATTAATTATGAATAAATTACTAATTTCAGTTTAAAACTTATACAATATAATTACTAATCAAAATCCATTGAAACACTATACAATAGAACGAAATTAAAAAAAAAAAAAAAAATTTGGGAGGTAAGGTGTGGCCATGGGCGAAGGCAGGATTTCATTTAGGGGTGCAAGGTTGAGGATATATATATATATATATATATATATATATATATATATATATATATATATATATATATATATATATATATATATATATATATATATATATATTTTTATATTATATAACCTTTATCAGCCACCCAATGCTATCAACATACTGAGAGTTCCAGCGGAGAATACTGTCTGAAGAAACTAGCTTAATAAAAAGCACACAGCTAGTTGACTTTTGCCACAGGAAACGAAAAACACATAAACCATAAAAATGTATATTATATACGTTAGTAAATAGTGAATGCCTTCCTTCAGTATCTAGCTGATTGATGTATCTTTTTTTCAGATTTTCTACTAATAATCACCCTTAACCCTGCTCAGGTACACCTCTAAAAATAACATAGTTGGTAGACGTTGGTCAAATTTTTCACGGCTTACTTAACCTTATTTAAACCTTTATTTTGATAAACTAGGTTATTGTTTGATTATATTTGATGCATACATCTTCAAAGGGATGACTGAGACAAACTTTCATGCAAACAAATTTTTTTTAAAACCTTTTATAAAAACACAATGTTACTTTTTTTAGAAACCCTCTAAAAACAATTTTATATATTTTTTAATATAATATAAAAAAACATCAAACTCTATTTTTTTTATTAAAATTTTTATGCAAATAAACAAAAAATGTGTAGAATCATCGATATTTTCATCCACATCGCCATTTAAGACTCTATTGGCTTCAAGAAATGAAATGAAAGTGAGCCCTAATTTTTTTATAAAAAATGGAATATTTCTATCTACATATGCAAAATATGTACATTTGAGGTATATATATATATATATATATATATATATAGAGAGAGAGAGAGAGAGAGATATATATATATATATATATATATATATATATATATATATATATATATATATATATATATATTTATCTTCTCTCTACCCTCTCGTGAATCTGAGGTGAACCAATTATCACCTGTCACATTTCTTCCTGAATTGGTGTATAGAGAAATAAGTTCTTCAGCTACAAACTCGCCTAAAGAAACCCCACTTGGTGGTTTTGTGTGCTTGCCTAAATAAGGCATTGCATTCAACATATAGGAAGATTGGGAGTCACATACCATTATCAGCTTTATGCCATATTTCGCAGGCTAATTGGCAATGTACATCCTAAAGAGACACCTTCCCCTGAGGCCAATAGATGTTCATCTAAAGTTATATTTTCACCAGGCACATAGTGTGAGGTGCAGTTGGTTATAAAGTTTTCCCAAAAAGATTGACTGGAAAGAATTTATCTACGAGGACACGTACAGCTCTCGTGGAGCTATCATCAAATCGGAGATTTCTAAGCAAAAAATTTAAACATCTCTCTCCCATTGCTGCCCTGAAAAAAGGTGCCCCAATATCACTACTAAAAATTTCCTCGGTGGAAACATGATGTCGGGGGAGCACATGGTGGTGTTTATGGGATGGTGAGTATATGTGCACTATTAGAGGTAGAACACTGTAGTGTTGATGAAGTAGATAGACAAGGTTGTTTGCTAATGTCGTAGTTGACAAACTTGAAGTTGAAGAGGGGACACAAGGTGGAGTTACAGATGAATTAGTTTTCAGATTTTCCGATTTAGGTGTTTCTGATAAGGCAGTTGACACATTTTCATTTGAAGGGATTGCAGGATCAAGCAACCTATGAAGTGACGAGGTACTTGCACAATCTTTATCGTCATCAATCTCAACCATATTTCTAATTTTTCTTGGAGCAAGAACTAACTTTCTTTTCCTTTTGTTCATATTCATATTTCAAAACATTCCGCTATTTTACTAACAAATCCATCACTCTCTACAGAGTCATATTCCACGTCATCCTCACTTTCACTGTCTGAGGATTCAAAAAGAGAATTCCCTTCCAAATATGAATTAGACATATATATATATATATATATATATATATATATATATATATATATATATATATATATATATATAGTATATTTATATATATATTACATATATATATATATATATATATATAAATATATAAATAAAATATATATATATATATATATATATATATATATATATATATATATATATATATATATATATATATATATATATATATATATATATGTTATATATATATATATATATATATATATATATATATATATATATATATATATATATATAGTTATTTGAGCACATGAATTTGGGCATCAACCGCATTATAGTATGCTTCGACCACGCATCGCAATCAGGTACTAGAATAAGCTCACCACGCACCGCACCCTCAAAAAAATGTATTTTGTCACGCCGCACCTGCACTAGAATAAGCACAAGTTCACGCACCGCAGCACCCTCAAAATTATTTCTTACACCGCACAGCACCGCACCTCTATGTTTCGATGCGCACCACGGGTCACTGAAATTATGTACTGCACCGCACCGTACCATACCGTACCGCATCGTACGTTATCAAAATAAGCGCACCACGCACCGCACCGCACCGCACCCGGTGCTTCGGCCAACACTATAAACTGCACTACACTAAACAGACATAAAGGGTATCCGTCGGTAATATATACCACAGAGAAAAAGCATAACCGGTACACGTTGGTCATATATACCAAAAATAAAAGCATAAATGGAACACGTTGGTAAATTCTACTACAAACCTCTCACCACGGAGCCCACAGTGCATCTAAGGTGGATTTTATGTGACAGAAATATCTATTACCCCCTAACTCCCCCAATTCTCCAATTTCATCCCCATATCTCATGACGTAATAATTTTAGAAAGAAAAAACTAAAAAATTGCTCTAGGCGTTGGTAATTTTTACCCTCGGGTACCTGAGCAGGGTTAAAAGCGTCTTCTGGCAAACATCTAAAGTTCAGTTTTTTATTTCGCCAAGATTTAGGGGGGCAAGTGCCCCCCCTGCACCCCCTTGCCTACTCCCATGGGTGTGGCAACTAATATTTTGTTTGTAACACGTAGTTAATATCTCCCATAGAGAAATAAAGATAAATTTACTTGTAACTAGTTACAAGTAGTGCAAACAGACATAAACCATTAGATTCACAATAATTTTATCATTACAATGGTACCAGTTTAAAGTCTGCATCTGAAGTAAAAACTGAAAAAAATTGAAATTTCAAATTGGAAAAGCCCCTTAATTATGGGTCAGAGAGGTCAACATGAATAAAGAAAAAAGCAATACAGTACAAAAAATAGAATGTGGGGATCACGCAAATATATATACTTTATAAAAATGCAACAATTATCAAAGAAGTTACAATGATTTTGCCGTCGTTATCAAAAAGAGAAAAATTACTTTAAAAAATAAGCCTATATTGGCTTACTAGTTTGCAATATTAATAAAATAAAAACTAGGTACTCTAGTAGTACGTAATTAATAACATGTTCAATTACTCTATTATGAGTAAGTGTATGAAGGTTCAGGATCTATAATGCCCTAGAAACTTTAAAAGAGCAATTTCAAAAACATATGATTTTGAAGAAACTGTAATGGCTTTTTCAGACTTTATATATATATATATATATATATATATATATATATATATGGTATATATATATATATATGGTATATATATATATGGGGGCAGGATATATATATATATATATATATATATATATATATATTTAAATATATACATATATACTTATATATATATATAAAGTATACAAAGAAGATAAATAAATATATATTATTATATTGTTATTACTATATATATATATATATATATATATATATATATATATATTATATATATA
>JABUQX010028374.1:30000-32500 GCA_015478945.1 Trachelipus rathkii | reverse complement strand
AATTCAATAATACAAGAATGGTGGCCTCGGCCTTTCTCATATTTCTAATTGAGGAAGGGAAAATATGGTAGTTTTGAAGGTCTTAAAAACACTGTTCCCATCTATCTACTCGAAATTTCCTCCAACACAACTATATCTTCTTTGAAAACGTACAACTCAAATCTTCTTCTGTTCTTAATATTCTTGGCGTTTCCTTTTCTCGTAACCTTAATTATAAGGATCCAAATATTTCTTTTTTTTAAACAAGCTTTAAAGAGGTTGGGTGTTCTAAAGGTTCCTTCGGAACTTCTCACCATCCTAATTGCTTGCTCTATATAGGAAAATTGTGTCCCCTTCTATATTTTGTGCAGCACATATTTGGAGCGGTTCCACACACACACACACACAAACACACACCTACACACAAACACTATTTTCTTTAATAAGGTTTAGTCTTTTAGACTTGTTAACTCTCATACTTTCACTAACTCTCTCTCTCTCTCTAATCTCTAATCTATTTGTAACCGTCGAACTGTCGCATCACTGTCCCTATATACAATTGCTGTTACAATGGACATTGCTCTTCAGAACTCCCTAGCAGAGTACCTCCTACTATGAGGAGAGCTCGTGTTACTCATTTTTCCATACATTCTAATCCTTTGTCTGTCCAACCCTCTGACCCCAGACTCAATCTTTCATGTACTCCAATGGCAAAGTCTGGTACAAGCTTCTTTAATTTATTTTCCCAACTCCGATTTACTTGATCACTTTCAAACTCTGTGTATAGGAGCATGTCGGACTTTGATAATGCCTTGAATTCTTCTTCTCTTCAACTCTTGTGTAATTTGGTATAATTAAAACATTCATCTGGAAAAATCATTAATGATATAAACGATCATAAAACTTGTAGAGTCCTATATATGAATTAAAATAAATTATTGTTCTTAACATTTCTTTTAAGTTTAAAATTGTTTTTTAAATTTTTAAAAATATGTTTGGGTATGCAAAAAATTATCTAAGTAAAAAAAAGATGTATTTCTCCCGACTATATACGCGCTGAAAATTTGATGTTGATAGGATATGTAAAAAATATGTCAATATTTCATTCTTCGAAAACCAATCTTCTTGAAAAAGTGAAATATTGAAATATTTTTTTATTCATCCTATCAACATCAAATTTCAGGGAGTATATAGTCGGGCGAGATACATCTTTTTACTTAGATAATTTTTTTGTATGCTCCAAAAAGATTTTTTAAAATTTCCAAAAAAGTTTTTTTGAAAATTTGTTCCAAGAAAATTTTCAAAACTACTGCATATACAAAAAAAACTGATCTAAATAAAAAATGTGTATCTCCCCCAACTACAAATGTTCTGAAAATTTCGTGCAGATTGGATTAACAGAAAAAAAATATCGCAATTTTTTGATTTGAAAACCCAAAAATAAATGTTTCGAAAATTTATCATTGCTCAGATATGGGTTCAAATATCAAAATTTCGTTCATAAATAATTTAGATAATAGTCCAATATTTTTATAGCTAAAGCTTGAAATCATTTCGAAAAAAAATTGTAGGAGGAATATCGACAAATGTTAAAAACATAGGTTTTCAAAAAATAAAAATACCAAAACAATGACTACAGACATAGAAAACACTAGAAAACGACGTTACAGACTTCAGAAAAAGCTGTAATTTAAAGCTTACTTGGTCAAAATTGGCTGAAAATTAAAAAATTTATGTCCATTTTTAGATGTAATAATTGGGCCCTGCCCTTTAGTGAAAAAATTTCTTATTTCATTTGGAAAATATTTAAAAGACAACATAAATGCTTTTTAAAAAAAAAAATCTAAAGAAAAAAATATGTTGCAATTGAACAAGTTTTTTGCAGTTTGCGTTGATGTAATAGATTTTCTAGATAAAGTTCCAGAGTTAAAGTTGTTCGGAAAGTACTGAGAACTCGGATCAAAGTTGTTCAAAAAGTGATTAGAAAGCGTTAAAAGAATCCTCCTCTGATGAAGGAAAATAGGATTCTTCAACGAAATTAGAGGGTGCTGTCACTGAAAAAGTTCCTTTGACTTCAGTAATGGAAATTGGAAGTGATGTCTGATATGACCATATAAAAGTTGATAATTATGATGACAGTAACCATAATTTCGATAAATTTCAGAGAAATTAGTGAAAAGATAACCAAAAAGTTAAGGATAATAACTCGTTACATTTTTGACACCTAAAATAAATAAATAAATGATGTATTAAACATAATTGATGTTAAAGACATATTTATGGCATCTCCAATTTAGGTGGAGGTAGTATAGATTATATAAAAATAGAATATGAGCTATTATGTCCTTAGGTTTACCTTCTTTCTAAGAACAAATTTGAGTACAATATTTACTTGAATAGGGCTCTGCCCATGAGTGGTGGTGTTAATTGTAAAATAATTGTTGCTAATGCGGCCTCAAAGAGTGATAGATTTGCTTTTCTTTTCAGTTACTCCAACTATGCAAGTATCCCATCCGCCTTT
>JABUQX010028374.1:15000-27500 GCA_015478945.1 Trachelipus rathkii | reverse complement strand
AAAGTACCAAGCTTTGTAATGGATTCAAGGGCTAAGGTCGGAGCGTACAACATTAATCCGCCTACGATCAGACCCGCTGTAAATGATGCAAGAAAGATGGCAAACCTCAGTCGTTTACTTTTGAATCTTAATTCAATGTACTGTTAATATAAAAAAGACAATATTATTGATTCTATAAAATTCTTTTAACCTCTTAACAATAACCTCACATTCTTTTGTGGCACTACACGCTATTTCAATAATAAATTTTCAGGTTATGCCAATAAACTGAATTGGAAAGGTTTTCCCTATGGCACTTCTTTTTAATGGTTACTTACTTGTTGATAATATTAACCGTCTCAAATTAGTATTTTAATGTTTATTGTCTGAGAATTTTTTTTTTCTTATAATTTTAACTTTTAATTGTTTGAGAACTTCTAGTTAATTTATTTAAAACATTTTCGCTTAAATCAATTTGGATTTCTTATATTATTAATTTTCGATATTTGTAACTAATATTTAGGCAACGGAAATAATGAAAGAAGAAAAAAAAAAAAGAGTTGCTTGATCAGACTTTGGTTAAGGAGACAAGATTTTTTATGTCATTGTTTAATTTGAAGAAATTACAACAAATAAAAGCAAAGGATATATATATATATATATATATATATATATATATATATATATATATATATATATATATATATATATATATATATATATTAAATATAAAGCTCCATACGAAGCTCTCTTCATATATATATATATATATATATATATATATATATATATATATATATTATATATATATATATATATATATATATATATATATATATATATATATATATATATATATATAATATATATATATATATATATATATATATATATATATATATATATATATATGTTTTGAAGAAGATGTTGAAGAATGTGTTCAATGTTAAATGGGATTATCAAATCATTATGCTGTTTTATGTAAAGTTAAGTTAGTGTGTGCTTGGATGGAGAGTGAAAGGTGATAAAGAAGGAAGTGGGTAGAATTGAGAGTGAGAAGTTAAGGGAACAAGGTAATAAGGATAAGTATTTAAGAGCGCTTGCATGTAAATCAGTTGAATGTCAACAAGATGAAACTGAACAAATCTGGAAGCAAATGAAGGAAGCGGTTGTTAGTAGTGCAAAAGAAGTATGTTGATGTGCTAAAGTAGGAAGTAAGAATGTTAACAATGAGTGGTGGAGTGAAGAGGTGAGGCAAGCGGTTAAAAGTAAAAAAGAAGCGTGGTTGAATGTACTAAAAGCCAATGATGAGGTTTCAAAAGAAAGATGTCTGGAATTATATATGGAGGAAAAAAGGAAATCTAAAAGATGCATACGTACGAGAAAAAAAGAGGTGAATGAACAGCTTGGAAGGAGGATGAATGGGGACTTACAAGGGAATAGGAAGCTCTTCTGGAAGGAAGCGCGGAAGGTTAAGAATGAGAATAAGGGGAATCTGCTTAGAATAATGAATAGGGATGGTGCTTTCGTAACTGATGAAATGGATGTGAGGGGAGTGTGGAGGGAACACTTCAAAATCTGCATAACATTGGCCGTAATGAAGAGGTGATAGTGAATGGGCTTGGGCCTGATGGTGCAAGAAGGAATAGGTATTTTGGTGATGAGCACATTAGTAAGGAGGAGGTAATGGGTGAGTGAGAAAGTCGAAAAATGTAAATCTGCAGGTAGAGATGAAATTACTGGGGAAATGATCAAAAACGAAGGCGAGATGGTGATTGATTGATTGGGAAGTTGTGTAACAGAGCGTTTATGGCGGGTACAGTTCCGAGGGATTTTCCAAGAGCAGTAATAGTACACTTATATAAGAGTAATTGTATCAATTATAGAGGAATTAGTTTATTGAGTGTTCTAGGGGAGATATATGCTGGTATTTTGATCGAAAGAGTGTGTCGAGTGACTGAAGGACTAATTGGTGAAGAGCAAGGTGCGTTTAGAAGTGATAGATGATGTATGAATCAAATCTTAAACTTGAAACAAATGAGTTAGAAAATGAGGGAGGAAAAGAATAAAATGTATTTAGGTTTCATTGGTTTGCAACAAGCGTATGACAAGATTAATAGAGAAGCTCTATGGCAGGTGTTAGTGATATATGGTGTTGGTGGTAAATATAAACATTTTTTAAATTACAAAGATATAAACAAATCTTGTTTAAAACTAGCTTTATAAAACTTACCTCATTAATACTGGTAAGTTTAAGTGGATATATAACTGGAAGAATCAAATAGGATGCAAAAGTTACAGCTAAAGGACCGCCTACGAATTCTATAGGACTCACTTGCATCCCATTTCCATACACTTCCCCTGTGTAACCTAAAATTGATATCATAAAAATTTTCAGTGGGTTGTGATTAAAATTAACTTGCAAAATTTTGAAAACAAAATATGAAATAAAATTTAAAAATAAAATTTATATGAAAAGAGAGCGGTTTGAAACCCAGGATACTCCGGTTATATATAAATATGTATATATCAGTGGCGTAAATAACGCCCCCGCAAGCCCCGCGGTGCGGGGGGGCGCAGAAGCCGAGAGGGCGCACGGCGGGTAAGAGGAATGAGCACATTTTCTATGAAAACTCCATAATGAAAGCTCTCTCTCTCTCATATATATACATATATATTATATATATATATATTATTATATATATATAGTTATAGATATATATATATATATTACATATTATTATTATATTATATATATATATATATATATTATATATTATATTATTATTATATATTATATATATATATTATATATATATATATATATATAGATTTATTATTATATATATATATATATTATATGTTATTATTATTATTATTGTTATTATATATTTACATATTATATATATATATATAAATATATCTATATATTATTATTATATATATATATATATATATATATATATATATATATATATATTATTATATATATTATTATTATATATTATACATACACATATATATATATATATATATATATATATATATATATATATATATATATGTTATTATATATACATATATTATATATATATATATATATTTATATATATATATATATATATATAATGATATTTTTTAACCCGATATATTGATAGTAAATCTGGAAACTTTCTCAATATTATTGATTTTTTATCCAGGTATGACCCTCTTCTTAAAAGTCACCTGGAGAATGAGAAAAGCAGAACAAAATATATGAGTGCTCCTATTCAGAATGAACTCGTTAGTTTGGCTTCACAACATGTGCTCCGTGACATAATAAGTGAAACTAAAGATGCGCCCTTTTTTTCTCTTATTTTAGATACGACCCAAGATATTTCTAAAACTGACCAACTGTCAGTAGTAATATGTCTGCATCAATTACGATGAAAAGAAGCTTCAAATTAATGAGTCATTCCTGGGGTTTATCCCCATAACAAATCAAAAGGCCGAAGGTTTAGAAAGTGAAGTGTGTAAGTTTTTGGAAAGCAATAATTTTTCAATTAAAAAGTGCAGAGGGCAGGGCTATGATGGTGCTACTGTTATGAGTGGGAAGTACATTGGACTGCAGACCAAAATCAAGCGAAAGTCGCCTAATGCAGAGTATGTGCATTGTGCAAATCACAAACTTAACTTAGTCTTGAATGGTTCTGTAAAGGAGATTACAGAAATTATTGTTTTTTATGATGTGATTAATGAGATATATGGGTATTTCAGTCAGAGTCTTCCAAGATGGCAATCACTGAAAGAAATTTCTTCAGAAACCTGCATGGTCAACAAAACTGTTAAAAGACTGTGCCCAACTAGATGGTCTTCGAGGTTCGATTGCTTGTTGGTAGTTAAAGTTAATTTCATTTATATTTTGAATTGTTTATCAAAAATCATCCCAACTTCAACAAAGAGCTCTGAAGTAGTTGAGGCGACAGCATAAAGAAGACAAATGTCTACTTTTCACTTCATTTTAATGCTTGTGTTTCAAAGCAAAATTTTGGAAAGTATTAACATCACTTCTAAAACACTCCGAAAATCAGACATCCCTGGATGAAGCTTCAACTCTTTTAGAAAGGTTTGTCACCAAACTAAACCAGTTGCGGGGAGAGTTTTACAAGCTAGTGGAAGAGGCCCAGGAAATTGCAAGAAGCTGGCAAAGTGAGACTTCATTGCCTACTAAACGCAAAAGCTTGATGAGCTTTATAAAGATGTTGACTTCATTGATCCTTTGCACAATTTCAGGGTGAGTTTTTTTTTACAGAGACATTGATATACTAATAGGCCAAGTGAATCGGAGGTACCAGATATGAGGAAGGTGAAACAGGTGTTTTGCTTTTTGAGCCCTACAGCCCTTACAGAACAAACAGATAAAGAGCTCATGGAGTCTGCTGACAAGTTTTACAAAAAATATGAAGCCGACGTGACAAGTTCTTTAGTTACGGAAATTGTCTGTTTCAGAAATGTTGTGGCAAGTGAAATAAAGAAAAGAAAAACGACAAAAATAATACAAGTGGCAGAATATTTGTTGATTGAAAATATGTTGTCTTGTAGTATTCCAGAAGTGCGAACAGCTTTTATAATGTTTCTGACACTCCCAGTAACTTCATCATCTGCTGAGAGATCTTTTTCAAAATTAAAACTAATTAAAAGTTATTTGAGAAGTACCATGACGACCGTATATAGCACTGGACTTGGAGAAATTAGTGCGAACATTTTGTGATGCAAAGAGACGAAGGGGATTAATGAGCATTTAGAAAACTATTAATGTCAAAGTTAGAAAGTAATGACAAATGTTGTATTGTTTATTAGTAAGTTTTTGATTTACTTTACCAATAACAGTAATGTAAAAGTGTTTTAAAAATGCGCATCTCTTTTATATATATAAACCTTTTTTTCATTGTAATACACTCTGGTTCTTTTGTAATGCTAATGTGATTTTTCTTTGATATGAACAAGAAAACTTTTTTTGTCATTCAAGTTCCAAAAACTCTATCCACCCCGTCCATGACTAAAGGGGGCGCACAAAATAAGTCGCGGGGGGGCGCAACTGACCTTAGTTACGCCACTGATATATATATATATATATATATATATATATATATATATATATATATATATATATATATATATATATATATATATATATATATATATATAAGCGCATATATATATATATTTATCTATATATTATATTTGATATATTATTATTATTATTATTATTATTATTATTAGATATATAGAAAGATATTTATATATACATATATATATTATTATTATATGTTATATATTTTTATGTATATATATATATATATATATATATATATATATATACATTATTATTATATACACATATATATATTATTATATATATTATTATTATATATATATATATATATATTACATATATATATTATTATATATATATGTCTATATATTTTTATATACATTTATATATTTATATTATATTATATATATATATATTGATATAGTATGTGATATATATAGAAGATAAGATATATATAATATATATGTATATATATATTATTATTACATATATATATATATATATATATATATATATATATATATATATATAAATGTGTGTGTGTGTGTGTGTCTGTGTGTATGTCTAGGTGTGTGTTTCTGTGTGTACATGTGTTATCACCCATATCCATCCAAGTTGCTTCTCCTTTCAGACTTTTTTTTTGTCATACATATATATTTGTGCATTACCTGTAGCTGGTGCCTACAACGGCTGTTCTTTTTATTTTATGCTCTCAATCTCTTCTAGAAAAATTAGTAACTGTTCTATTTGTTCAATATTAGTTAAATTTTGATTTTGCGTTGTTTGATATTTTGATTTTGCTTGATAATTATAATGCATTTTATCTTTAAAAATCTCATCCCAATCTCTGAATTTCTTCTTTCTTCAAGGGATTTTTACTTTGATGAGATCACTGGCTAACTCTCTATAGAAACCTTTATAGATAATCTCCAAACATTTTACTGTTTTCTAATTTTTCTCTATTTTCTAGTCTTTTGGTCATAATTGCATAAATTTTATTTCCCCCCCCCTATTTGCATTAGATTGGGTATTTGTATTCTTTGCTCTGTGTTTTCTGATGTTAACACTCCGTTGGTATGGTAGAAAGTCTCAAACCACAGTAATTGTTTCCGTTATAATATCTTACACCCGGTAGCTTTGATGTTGCCATCTTTCTATGCATTCTTATGTTGACTGTAAAAGATATCAAATCAAGCAAGGTATCAAATCAAACAACAACAGAGAAAATAGAAGGGAATTGAGATATTGAAAGAAAATGATTTAGCTTGGATGGCAATGATTATAATGATGTTAATGGTTAATTGATGAGGATCTGCAAGGAAAGAAATTAGGTTTTAAAGATATTAACTGAATGCTCAGAAAGCAGAGTGGTTAACGAATAGGAAAAATAAGATCAAATCAGAAATAATTAAAGTTTAAGTGAAGGAGAAGAGGATAAGTTGGTAAATGATAAGTATCATATGATATGTATATCAAATAATGCATTAAAATGTTAGTATTGAAGAAAAATGAACAAAAGTACAAGTTAATCAATGAAAATATGAAGAAAATAAGAAAAATAGGATTAGGCTGGATAACATCTCACTGCATTAACGGTGTTTAAAAATATCACCGTACATCAAAAGGCTACTATATTTTCAAAGTAGTATTCTCCCGTTTTCAAAATTTTTATTGGTGTAGGAAATTTTTCTTTTCACTTGCTTTTATCGTTTCTCTTTTTTACAAAATTAAGAACATACCGTATTTGCTTTCCTATCTTTTTTCTATCAAAGTTCCTTAATTGCTTTTCAATTCTGTAATCCGCGTTATCGTTAGTTCTGATCGCTTTATTTTCTTCTATCACTTACTTCCACAGCTAACATTTTATTTTTGTTAGTGTAAATTCACCTAAATAAAAAAATTTAAATCAGTTATAACTTTCATGAAAGTGAATATTGCTTCTAATCTAAACATTAGTTTCTTATTTATTAGACATTGTATTTTTGCATAATTAAATTCTTCGACTTTCTTTTCCATTTGCTTTAGTTTATATATGTTGTTTTACTAGTCTTCCTTATTTTGATGTTTATGGCAATTCCACGGAAGTTGTTTGCATTTTCTTTATCTATAATTAATAGACAATTCATTGTTTGGAGGCCGTACTGAACCCTTTGTTCATTACTATCCTCCAACTAAAGGACAGAAGATCATGTATTTAGACTATACATCACTTTATCCTTATGTACAGAAACGAATGAAGTATCCTTGTGGTCCACCTAAAAAACTAATAGGTGATAAAGTACCAGACATTGAATCATTTAAGAATGGGCTCAATGACGAATATTTCGGAGCTGCATACATTAAAATTCTTCACCCCCAAGACTTATACCTACCTGTTCTGCCTTAACGAACCAAAAAGGCATCAGGATCTCCCAATAATGTGCGAAATGCGTAGAGAAAGGTTGTGAGTTTTTCAAAGAAAAGGAGGGTGTCTAACTTGATATTAATAATATCAAGAAGAACCCTGGGATGCGGTTCGTTGCGAAATTGTCTTTGGGGAAAATTCGCACAAATACATCTACAAGAGAAGAAATAGTATGTACTAGTGATAAACAAGTATGGGAACTAATCAATCAAAGCGATATTGAAGTTCCCACCGTTATCCAAATAAGTAGTAAATATGTTGTAACAGTTGTAAAAAATGCACTAGCCGAACGCTCGTCAACTGCTACAAATATACCCATCGCATCGTTTACAACTGCATATGCCCGTATAAAATTATAAGAGCTACTTAACAAAGTCAAACAAAGGCCATTGTACTGAGATAAAGACTCTTGTATTTTTGCCGCTGGAGAGAACGAAGTTCCTGAAACAGGAAACTTCTTAGGTGAACTAACAGATGAAATAGCAGATTATGGCTCTGGGGCTTACGGTGATTCCTTTGTATGTACTGGACCAAAGTCTTATGCTGTTAGAATAAGAACTGCAGATGGAAATATAAAATATATTGTAAAAGTTAAAGGCCTTACAATCAATAAAGATACAAAAGATACTATTAATTTTGAAAAATTGCTAAAGTTAACGACCGTTCGCTGCTCTGAAAAAAGTGTTGGTCACGATAAGTCATTGTATGATGATATCAAAAACCAAGATGTTACAGTGAAGGCTATGAATGAAATACAATTGGGTGATGATAATGAAGATGTATGCGATGAACTGCCTCATAAAACGGCTGTTCGAATAGATGAGTCACAGAATCCTAATGCTAATTTACACGGGAGTAACAGAGGAGGATTATGTTATAGCATACCTACTACAACTTTTCAACCCGGAAAATATGGAGGTGTTAGTATTGTATCAGGAACAAAAATGATGCAACATACAGCTGATAAGCGGCTTTTTATCAAGAACTCTTGTCGCACAGTATCCTATGGCTTTAAGGGTACATTAAAACCTATTTAATTAATTATATATATATATATATATCTAATGTATAATGTTTAATGTTTTCTATGTATATATATATATATAGCAGTAGTTATATATATATATATATATATATATTATTGTTATTATATATATATATATATTATATATATATGTTTGTCTATAAGATATATATAAATTTATATTTATATATATATATATATATGTATATATATATATATATATATATATATATATATATATATATATATATATATATATATATATATATATATATATACATATATAAATATATATATATATATATATAGTTATATATATTTTTATATGTATTTAAATATATATATAAATATATATATTTATATATATATATATATATATATATATATATATATATATATATATATTATTATTATACAAACACTTATTCCCGCTTAAGCGGGGTAGTGGTACGTGCAGCTTCCCTAATTCATATTTTCCTTCATCTCACCCCCACCCACCTCCTCCATTCCATTCTATCTCTCGCCAACACCCTACCATCCTCCACCCTCATCCCTCTCTCTTCCAGCATTTCCTTTATTCCATCCATCCACCTTCTTCTCGGTCTCCCCCTTCCTCTTCTTCCTATCCCCTCCGCCTCCCAAACTCTCCTAACCACCCTCTGTTCCTCCATTCTCTCCAGATGTCCAAACCATCTTAACATTCCCTTCTCCGCTCTTCTCACCAAACCATTTTTCCAATCACATCTCTCTCTTATCACCCTATTCCTAATCCTCTCTCTTTTACTAACCCCACATACTGCTCTCAACCCTTTCATCTCAAACACTTCCAGCTTCTTCTTGGACCTAGCATTCAACCCCCATGTTTCACACCCATATAGTACCGCTGGAACACATATTTTTTTCAAACATACTTATCTTAAGTTTATGTGATAAATCCCCCCCTTTCCATAATTCCCTCAGACCACTCAATGCTCTCATTCCTTCTCCTACTCTGTGATCTATCTCTTCCTTCATCCCTCCTTCCTTACCCAAATCCATCCCTAAATATCTGAAAACCTTTACTTCTTCTAATACTACACCTCCTACTCTAATCTCTAACCCCATCCCTTCATCTGTTTCATCCTCCTCAAACACTAACACTTTACTCTTACCTGGGTTTATCCTAAGACCCTTTTGTCCACACACCCTCTCAAACTCCTTCACCAAATACTACAGCCCTTCTGAATTCTTTGCCACTAAGGCAGTATCATCCGCAAATAGTATCATGTTCACTTCCCATCTATCACCCCTATCCATCAATTCCACCCCTCTCCCCTCCCTCATCATTCCTCTGCAGACACTCTCCATAAATAAATTGAAAAGCCACGGTGACATTACACATCCCTATCTTAACCCTCTCTTTACCCCAAACATCTCACTCTCCCCCCTAATACTCTCACACACATTCTGCTATTCCTATAAAAGGCCCTAATACCTTTAACTAATTTACCCCCTACTCCAAATTCCTCCAGCACCTTCCATAATTCCCCCCTCTTCACTCTATCATATGCTTTCTCCAGATCAAGAAAACACCCGTACACTTTCCCTTTCCTTTCTATACCTTTCTCCACAAGCATCTTCATCGTGAATATTTGATCCAATAATACCCCTTCCCACCCTAAATCCTCCTTGTTCTTCCCCCAATCTCTCTGTTAAATCTCTCACCCTCTCAATTAGTATTCTCCCATACACTTTCCCTACTACACTCAAAAGACAAATACCTCTATAATTCCCACACTCCATCCTATCCCCTTTCTCTTTATACAGGGGAACCAAACAACCATCCTCCCAATCCTGTGGAACCTCTCCCTCCTCCAACATAAATTATATAACCTATACAGCCATTCCTCCACCCCTCTGCCTCCCATCTGTAACATTTCCATACTCACATCATCTGTATTCAGACTTTTCTTTTTTTCCTTTAGTTAACGCCCTAATAATTTCATCCATTTGTATTTCCAAATCCCCTTCCTGCCCCACTTCCCCCCCACCCTCACCTCTTGTAAATCATCCTCATCTCTCCCACCCATTTCATTCAATAATCCTCTAAAATATTCCCCCCATCTTTTCCTCACCCTATCCTCCCCTCCTATCCATTCCCCTTCCCCTCCCTTAACCCTCTCTCCTAACCCCTCCATCTTCTTCCTTTTTTTATTTACTTCTTTCCAGAATATCTTGCTCCCCGTTTCAAAATTTTCTGTCACTTTTCTACACCATTCATTATTTGCATTTCTCTTCGCCCTCTCCACCGCCCTCTTTGCTGCCACTCTAACCCTTCTATATTCCTCCCAGCTTTCCCTTCTCCTATTCCCCAACCATTTCACATAAACCTCTTTTTTCTTTTTCACCAACTCTTTCACCTCCTCACTCCACCATTCACTTCCTTTCCTTCTCTACTTGCTCCCACCTTTTTTACTCCACATATCCTTCTGGCCTCTTCACAAATTGTCTCTTTAAATCTCAACCACTCCTCCTCCACTTCCCTAATTTCCGTCCCTCTCACGTCCCTCCACTTATCCTCCATATATATCATAAACTCCCTTATGTCTCATCTAATTTTTCCACCTTTATGACTTCTATTCTCCTCTTTTTTCTCTTTCCCTAACCGTTACCTCTCCCCCTACCCTTAATCTAGCAACCACCAAATAGTGATCAGATAACCCCCTACCTGCCCCTCTGAATACATTTACATCTAGTAATCTGCCTCTATCCTTCCTATTTATCCACACATAATCCAATATCCTCTCCCCCGTTATCTCACTCTTCCATGTATACTTATGATTTTCACTTTTCTTGAACCAAGTATTCCCAATTATCATTCTTCTATCAACACACAATTCTAACAGACTTTCTCCATTATCATTCCTTTCCCCTACCCCAAATGGACCTATAATTCTCTCCATCTCCTCTCTTCCCACTCCTGCATTCAAATCTCCTAATAAACAAATTTTATCATTTACCCCGAAACTTTCCCAACATTCATTCAACTCACTCCAAAATCTTTCTCTCTCCTCCTCCCTCGCTCCATTTACTGGTGCATACGCGCATATAAAAACCCACATTTCCCCCCAAATTTCATTTTAACCCACATTATTCTCGAACTCACCTATTTGCACATTTTTACCTTACCCCACAACTCTTTTCTCATAACTATTCCTACCCCTTCCCTCGCCCTCACTCTCTCGTTCACCCCCGAAATCATACCCTTAAATTTTCCAAAGTCCATCTCCTTCTATCCTTTCAGCTTTGTTTCTGTCAACCCTAGCATATCCAACCTTTTTTCTTCGAACATTAAGCCCACTTCTTCCCTTTTCAAATCCTCATTTATCCCTCTCACATTCATACAACCCACTCGAATCTAATCTCTTTTACCCATCCTAGCTCTTTACTCCCCCTTACTCCCTTTTATCCTGACCCTCTTATTCACCACTCTACTTTCCACTATTCCCACACTTGATTCGGCTGCACGTTTACCGGGATCCCACAACCTGAGGCACTTCCCAATACCTCAAGCTCCAAACCCCGCTCAAACAACCACACCCTAAAAAATCCTAAATCTATATTCTAAAACTAATTCACAATTTATAGATAAAACTTAAATTAACACTTATGTTGTTTACGAAATTAATACTTTGATGTATATTCTTCCTACTATTGAAGACACTCCTCTTCTTCTCAGCTTTCTAATCTATTCCTATAGGAAAAATCAGAAGGATCATTGATGTCAACTCTTTCTGTCTTGAAGATACTCTTCCAGAGTACCTTTGCTTTTTTATATACTTAATTCTTTCTTGCTTGATATTTTATTCTATCCTGATGTTGATTCGCAACACTAGTATTTTAATTTTATTTGAATTATTATAATAAGTTGTACTCTAAAGCCTTGAGGAGATCTTTTTCACGTAAATACAAAGTAGAAAGCCTCAGTAAATTTCTTTCCTGATGATGATTTGTAGTAA